>JAFEMH010005937.1:0-142852 GCA_022495995.1 Adenophora triphylla var. japonica
TTCCAACCAATTAGAGATTAATAAAAGACATTGTTTTAAGTAAACTTGAACAACTAGTGTAATCATAATACTGCATGTTCCATTCTTCGAAATCCCCAATTGAGACCTTTTTGGTCCGATCTCCGTTTTCCTCATCCCGACCTTTCATGGTTAATCCCTAATTGAGATCTTTTCTATCCGATCTCCGTTTTTCCTCATCCCGACCTTTCATGGTCAAATCCCTGAATCGAGATCCTCCCGATCCACTTTTTGATTCTTCTTATTTGACCTTTCATGGTCATTCTCTAATCGAGGCTTCCGATCGGTCCAATTTTCGTGTTCCCATCTCGACCTTTCATGGTCAAATCCTTAATTGTGATCCCTTTGGTTTGATTCTCTACTTCCAATCTTGACCTTTCAAGGTCTCATCTTTCCCGATCAATTAGGATTAGGAGAAAATGCGTTTCGTAGCAAAAGTTAAATGGACAAGGGCATGTCACTTGAACTTTTCAGTCTAAACACTTACCTTCGAGTCTAAACCTTACCTATCCTTTGAGTCCTAAACCTTACCTATCTCCGAGTCTCAACCTTGCCTATCCCTTTCTTTTAAGTCTGAAGAAGTGAGCGAGAGTACCTTGGTTAGCCGGCTTTTCGCCAGTTTTATGATCTGATCAGGCCTGTCAGAGTCGAATGGCAGGTTTGACAGAAAACATGTGAGGGCAGATGGGAGCTTACAATGATTAGGAAGGAAGAGCTAGTCCCTGGATTTGGCAAATGTCTGTAAGGATCATCTAAGAGCACCTTCACGCTCACTCAGTGCTCTTCGCGCAAATGGAATCCAAGTAACAATTGAGTCCAACGGTTCCTTCTGGTAGTGGTTGAAACTGAAAACTCTAGAGTAGCCACCTCAGCTCCCCCAGCTATACCCTCAAGACCTTCCTTCATCCACACAATGATCCCTTGCCTAGCATCACTTCTCTCTCAGCCCTTTCCAACATCCCAACCTATCAGGGTCTGCCATTGCCCGCGCCTTCACGCCAGACGGATTGGGTACTCTCACCTCGCGCCTCTCAGCTTCAGGATATTCTTCAGCTTCATGCTCCAGCCCTCCAGCAATGAGCTCCAGAGATATGTGGTGATGTCTTGAAGCCCCCATACCCACTCGAATGAATCATGAAATTGCCAAAGGACGATCCAAGTTTTTAGGCTTCTAATGACGGGACTTAATGAATTCAGCCGCCATCTTGCTAACTGCTGTTCCGTTCCGCTGATAACAAGAGTCCTTCTGCGAATTCGGCACTCAATTTGCCGATCTACTGTGATGTCTATGGAGCAAATGAAACAAATGCAAGAGGAGCTTGACCTCATGACGACCGTCAACACTCCCTTGACCCAAGATGCCGAACCAACAGTGCAAGGAGATGACTCCACCAAGCATAATCCAATGCCACCAAGCACCATGCACTCATACCCGGTTTACACGAGTCTTCACAAAGGAAAGAGCGTCGGAAGCCTTCCTTCAATCCAAATCCAACAATGGAACTCACCCGTACAATGGAAATCTCGAGGTTTCAACAACAAGGTCTCCAAAAAACTCCGCTCCTTTCATTTTAACAATATAGAGATGCCTTTAAGCAAGATCCCAAAGAGCTAGTGAAAGAAAATGATAATTGATCTGGGAGAATTCAAGCGAGGAATCTAGCATTCGCCTGGACCAAATCAAGCATTGCCTTTTCCATTAATACCATGGGCACAACACTCGATGATTGCATTGATTCAAGGCACGTGATCCAGTAAGTTGATAGAAGATGGGAAGCTTGAGAACCTCCATGGGCCAAGAGGACAGAGAGACAGGAAAGTTATGACAAGAGGTCAATTCAAGAAGTGCAGGACCTAGAACGCCAAACCTTGATGATTTTGGGATGCCCATGAGCAAAGTTTTCATCGATTCAGCAAACCAGGCCTTCTCATATTTTCGAAGAATTATAAGCCAAGAAACCCCTGACTAGAAGCGAGAGGCCATTGGTTCCGTGAGTACCACAAGCATTATGGCGATGGCGGACATACAAGCTGCGTTTGGAGCCCAAGAAAGAAATTCAGCCACCATCCACGAAGGAAAGCTCAAGTTCTCCTGCATCCCAACCCGCGAAGAGTAACTAGACTAGGATTTACTCTATCCCCTTAAAAAAAGGAAGGAAAATAGTCTCTTTAGCAGCCAACCTTCTAAGGTTCTAGTACTTTTTTCCTTTCAATCAAGTCTCTCTATGACTATTGTAATTAATCTTCAATTTCTCATAAAAAGTCTTCTTCTTTTCTTGCCCACACCTTACAGACATTATTTGCACACCTACATTAACATTTAATGAAATGGTTTTATTTTATGATGATCACTCCTGCATTGTCTCAACAAACAATCTCTCGAAATAATTCATGTTCTTGGGCCTTAATCCATACGCTAGAAAGTCAACCAGAACTTGCCATCAAGCCATACACTTTCCTTACCCACAAAAGGCCTTCATCAAAGCCATACACTTTCCCAAACCATGTCCTCACCATCACCTTGACCAAGTCAACGACGGCGACAACATCAAGGGACAACAAAAAGGCCGTCTCAGCCTTCCAAAGATTGACCCCATGTCACAACCTAAGAGCTTTCCAAGAATGTTCAAGGCGGGGCTCGCCCTTGGTCCTCGGGTGCTCTAGAAAAAAAAGAAAAGAAAAAGAAAAATGTGTGATAGTGCAAAAAGAGTATATACCCAAAACTAGACCGAAAATCCCAGAAAAGGGCAGCCTAATGGCAAAAAACGCGGGGTATTGCTTACATATATATAATATAAAAAAAAAAAAAAGAAGAAATCTTGGTGCAAAAAGAGTAATGCCCAGCTAGGCTGAAAATCCCAGAAAAGGGCAGTCTAGACAAAAAACAGGGTTGCACATAAATAAAAAAAAAAGAGAAAGAAAATGAGGCCAAGGACCCAGCACCGCCAATCAAAAAGCTTGACAAGCAGGCAAAGTCAAAACTCAAAGAACAAAAGTTGTCGATAACAATGGGGCGGCCGAAGCAAAAGCAAAAGCATTTCATAAGCCTTTAGGCATATGCAATCCTTTCTCCCCAATGAAAGACGAGAATCAGAAAGCAATTGAAGCAACACGTCCAAGAATGACTTGGTCAAGGAATCATCCCAGGCCCATGCCTCACCATCCAATCTTTTCATCCGAGCCTTTTCGCTAAAAGGAACCACAAATCCCATTTCCCAAAAACAGTCCGGCCAAGGCCGAACTACGGTGACCGAAGCTCCTCACAATGAGGGACGTAGGCAACCAGCAATGGTCCGGTCATAAGCATATCCAAATTACCGAAAACCCGGTCTCATCAAATGACTTCTCCCATGGACACAAATCCCGTTAAAACCCGGTCTCATCAATGATCTCCCTGTACACAAACCTTTCTTTCACACCCAGCCAACCTTGATCCGCGACATTGGTTGACTTTCTCCTCATGATTAATAAGAATGTTTGTTCATATCGAGATTAGTGGTTGAATAACCCGAACATTAATAAAGGGTTTTAAGCAATCTTGTGATCATTGTAAATAAAACAAGTTTTCAGATGTCTTGACAAGTCTTCCTTTTCTACATCTTAGGAATGATAGAGCTAAACACTGATTTTCTATCACAACAGGGCTTCCATACAATTTTACCAACCTTTCTACGCTTATGCTCTCTCAAAAGAGTCAAACCTAAAGCGAGTTTTGTGCCTACATCGAATAAGGCCATCAAAATAATACAAAATCGGGATTATTCCCACCTTTTGAAAAATATGCCCCCGCATGTACATATCTTCCTAAAATTCTTCTTTGTCCGCGTCTCCTTAAGGTTGACCGGTTGACTAAAAAAATAGAAATAAAAAAAGAAAAAGGATAGGTTTTCCCTCTTCTGCTACAATTCGCATTAGGACTGCCTCGAAACTCTTCCAGTCTGGGGCTTTGCCAAATCATTCCTTTAAAACTGGGGCTTCTTTAGCCATGTTTAGGTGTCATATCGGGTTCTTCAATAGGTGCCTAGATGGATTCATCTTGGTCGATCAATTTCGTAATCACGTTCGCAATACCAATCGATTGGGATTTTTATTAGGTCACCAGACCGGGGCTTCGCCAAGTCACTTCGCTTGCTCACCATTCAACCAAGGTTTTGCCAATGAAAGAATCTTTCCTTACTTCAACAAGATATGGGGCTTTGAGAGAGTATTTCCTTAGACCGGGCTTCGATAAGTTGCATATCCATCCCTAGAAGAAAGGTTTGGTCACTCCAACATCCGGCTTTGGTTGTAAAAGCATCAACTTCAAATGCTAGAGTGTGAAAAAGAATAGTCGCGCAGACCCGAGGTTCAAACCTTGGGGCCTCACCAAGAGGGAATTCTCGTCCACGCTGACAACAAAGAACAGCTCACCCGCACCCAAGGGATACAACCCTACCTGTTTGAAACCCGTCTCAAACAATTCCCAAATACATTCCATATGTATATCCAAACCCAGTCCCTACCATGTTTCCAAGAGAAAAATCATCCCTAGGCTCAAGTAACGTGCCAATTGCTAATGATAACATTTTCTCCCAAAAAGTGCCTTCGAGATAACTCTAGGCGACACTTCCTAATTGTTAAAACGTCGAAAATCCTAGACATCATTCCTAACCGGTCTAGGTAAAGCTTGAACTACGATCAAGGCTTGATTCCTCCGGGATACGTAGGTAGCCTTTCATAAAGGTCCAGCCATCTGACCACTTTGGTCACCTTTTTCTTCCTCCACTCTCCAATGGTGCGTAAGCTTTTCATGAGAGTCCAATTTCCTGACCATATTGGTCACCCTTTTTTGATTTGGAACATTCCTGTGAAGGATTGGTTGCTTGACCTCCTAGGTCACCCCATTTCCATCCTTAAGGGACCAAATATCTCTTTGCCATCGTCTAGGGAGACTGTGTTTGTGACCTATTTCGTCACCCAATTCCAACCTCGTGTCGGCAATTCCACCCAAGGCCAAAAGGTAAGAAGAAGTGCAGCCTGGCTACTTATGTCACGCGACAAAATCACAACTTGGCTACTTATGTCGTGCGACATAACTAGCCACATCGTACATCGTACATCGCAACTTCCCTGCTTCCCTGTGGCACTCCCGACTTGTCAATACCGCAAATACCATCCATCCACTTCTCAAATGCATAGGGGAGGGTTCATTTACCCCATATACATCATGCATTCATATTCAAGCCAAAAATTCATCCAAGTTATTTCCGATTCAGCCATTTTATCGTACATCATTTCATAAATGTGCTGCAAAAGGAGAAAAGGCTAGCAATGTATGCGTCAAAATGAAATAGACCAAGTCTAAGAAATGTGCAAAAATAACATGTGTTTTTCCCAAAGGGGGTACAATAGCCAAAAAGTCATAAATGTCTAAGGGGAAAGGGGCTACTCGAATCCTCTCCATCACCCTCTTCATCATCCCTCCTCATCTCCATCCTCGCCGTCATCCTCGGCCTCCTCTCTGGCTCATCATCGGGTCGTCCGAAGGTGCCTCGTAGGCTATGGTCCCCGTGCGATAGTAGTCGTCGAGCTCGGTGATGCGGTGGAGTCAAGCTCATAGTCCGTGGCCGTCTCAGCTCCGTCCTCATCCTCATCCTCATCCTCATCATCATCATCAATCTCAATGGGTGCGTAAAGAGGCACATTTGCGCCTTTGTCCGAGGCGTCGGTCCTCTAGTGCTCCCGTGGTGCCCACGTCATCGAGCGGCTCTTCTTCACTTCTCGGTTGGCCAGGTGGAGAGATATCAATCGAACCCTGTGGCCGGCACCGATTCTTCCAGAAACTCATGCCTTTCTCGGAGCTTGCCAATCATGCCCACAGCCGCCGTATATGCCCTGGTCAAATGTCTCGTAAGCCTGAGCAGAACCCGTTACAAGCGTACATAAAAAGCGTCTGAATGCGCTTCTTGATAACAAAAAGAGATGCAAGCATTCCAAAGAGGCGTAAGGAACAAGACTTACAGATCTAGAACCTCGCGGGAGCACCAGATGAGGATTGAGTCCGGACATATCAATGTGAGCTCGCCTCATGCGACCGCCACCCCGATAATCAATGAAAGTCGGGGCAAAGGAGGTCTAGCTACGTAGCCAGTCGAAGGCCCCCGCGCTATGAGCACCATAACCAACCCCTGGTCTCGTGGAGATCAAGATGCATGGCCACGTACATAGTATAGCTCCCCTCTCGTGTGTAAAGATGTGCCGCCATGCCTACGATCAAAGCATCTACATATCTCCACCGGCGAGGCAACCACATCCTAGCTGGAGGATCACCAGTGGATCCGAGCGTGCCTATTCGGCCCATGCCGTCTATACACCCTCTCTCCTAGATACAAGGCGTCTCCTGGACAAGCCCACCAGCAGCTTGCGACACTCCGTGAAGTGCGCAGCGTGATCCTAAATCCAAAGCGCCATAACGGCCTCCCAGGGAACAAGCTCATCCTCTCGTGGAACCCCTCTCGGGCATGTCAACGTATCATGATAAGAAGCAGTAATCCCGCACCTCGAGCCCTCCGGCTGTCCCGGGTCCGTTTCCTGCATCCTTCGTCCACCGACGAAGAGCAGGAAAAGTGGTGGCAGTGAAACTCATCCTTGATCTCGCCACTCATAATGTACCTAAAATACTCGTATGCCCAAGCCTGAAAAGGAGAAGAAGAAGTCAAAACAAGGAAAACAAGGGATATAATGAAATGCGCTAAGGAAAAGAGATCAAGGTGAGAGAATACCTCGAAAGCCAGATGAAAGCAGGTGAAGTACTTTGCCTTCCTCGCTACGTCATCAGGGCCAAATACATCTCGAAATTTGCTTTGCCTCTCCCAGGATAGATTCCCGACAGGTATCCCATGCTCTCAAAAGCTCCAACAACGAAACCAAGCAGCAGAGGCGCCGTTAATGAACAAGCATGTCGGAAAAGCCCACCCATACAAAAGCTCTAGCCAATCTCTCGGCTCTCTAGGCTCTTATGCGGGATCATCTATCACCAGTGTAGTCCCTGCTCACGCACTGAATGGGCCGTGTAGCACCCCGACTCATATCCATTCCCCTTCTTGATCCGGGGAACCAGAAACCAAGTAAGCCCATAAAATCATCATCGTGATAGGTTGGGGCTCAACTCCCCTGTCATAGGCTCCTCTATGTAGAGAGGCTCATCCGTAAAAGGCGATCCGTGATGACCGCAAAGTCAGCGGAGTGATCGTCGTCTCACCCCAAGAGAAGTGAAATGAGTGAGTGGTCTCCCACCAGAACTCTCTGAATGCCCTCACTAGATCCACACTCCTCTGAGTGCCCCCGATGGCCTTCGCCATCTCAAAAAATTGCCCTAGCCCGACGGCATAAATCATGCCCTTAGGCGAATGTACCTGCTCCTGGCTACCCGGCAAGCTATCCCATAGCCTCGCCAATCACCTCGGGGAGCCACGGGTGCGCAATCCCTGCAAGAAAACATGGCACAAGTATCAATATTTCGTGCTATTTCTTGAAATCATCTCAAGCAAAAAGTAGGTCAAAATGGATCAATGTATGGCATGCATTTACGCATTACATTTCCTAGATTCATTCATGTTCACAGGCCAATCCATATGAAGTTCAAATGCGATCGAAGAGAAACTCGGTTCAAATCAAATTCGCACAAATTGAAAAATTTCAAGAAACCCTAGGTTTCTTACCTCTTCCTTCTTCGTGACATCCGAAGTATGCCTAGGTATGAGCTGTGGGTAGAAATCTCCTCTTGGTGCTTCCGGAAGAAACGGCCGTTGATTCCTTTGCACCCCCTTTCTTCGAGTAGCCAAGTTGGCATGTTGAGAAGCCCTTTTGGTCGGATAGAGCCTAGGAGGCATTTTTCAATTGAATCGGACTGATAAGTGTTGGATTTCCCTTGATTTCTTTCGAATCTCCCTCTCTGATGTCGCTCTCTTTTCTCTCACTGTCGCCTCCCTCTCAATTTCAAGTTCAATTGATTTTCAAATGGCGACGTGCGAATTTTTAAAGAAACTGTTCGCCTGGCCTATTATGTCGTGCGACATAATAAGCCTCAGTGGCTTGTTTTTACCATTTTGCCCCCGAAGGCTCAATTTTACAATTGTGTCCCCCGTAGGCCTGTTTTATCCTCTGTGCCCCTGGCATTTTCAATCACTTTCAATCCAGTTTTCCAAGGCCTATTTTACAAATTTACCTCTGTGATTCAGTTTATTTGCCCTTGGCATTTTCAATTTTATTTTTCAAATAATCAGGATACATCCCAGTTTTCTTTACAAAAAATTATTCGGGTGCGTCCCACTTTTCTTTACAAAAACTATTGATTCCTTTCAACTTCTCTACAAAATCCAACCTTTTTCGCAATCTCCGTTATTCCGTTATAACGGGATAACGTTAGGTGACAGCCTCCGAATTGTCAAAACTCTAAACTTGTGCTACCACTATCCGCGAATAGTGACGAATGCCCAAGTTATTTCAACTTGTGCTACCACTATCCGCGAATAGTGACGAATGCCCAAGTTATTTCAACTTGTGCTACCACTATCCGCGAATAGTGACGAATGCCCAAGTTATTTCAAATTGTGCTACCACTATCCGCGAATAGTGACGCATGCCTAAATCATTCCAACTTGTGCTACCACTATCCGCGAATAGTGACGAATGCCCAAGTCATTTCAACTTGTGCTACCACTATCCGCGAATAGTGACGAATGCCCAAGTCATTTCAACTTGTGCTACCACTATCCGCGAATAGTGACGAATGCCCAAGTCATTTCAACTTGTGCTACCACTATCCGCGAATAGTGACGAATGCCCAAGTTATTTCAAATTGTGCTACCACTATCCGCGAATAGTGACGCATGCCTAAATCATTCCAACTTGTGCTACCACTATCCGCGAATAGTGACGAATGCCCAAGTTATTCCAACTTGTGCTACCACTATCCGCGAATAGTGACGAATGCCCAAGTTATTTCAATTTGTGCTACCACTATCCGCGAATAGTGACGAATGCCCAAGTCATTTCAAATTGTGCTATCACTATCCGCGAATAGTGACGCATGCCTAAGTCATTTCAAATTGTGCTACCACTATCCGCGAATAGTGACGCATGCCCAAGTCATTCCAACTTGTGCTACCACTATCCGCGAATAGTGACGCATGCCCAAGTCATTCCAACTTGTGCTACCGCTATCCGCGAATAGTGACGTATGCTCAAGTTTCCCAACTTAAGTTACCTTTATCTCCGTCATAAAGAGATAGCACCATAAGCTCTAGCTTCATCAGGTGACAGCCTCCAGTAATTGTCAAATTAGGTGACATCCTCCAGTAATTGTCAAATTAGGTGACAGCCTCCAGTAATTGTCAAATCAGGTGACAGCCTCCGAATTGTCAAAATCTCAAGGATCCTAGACATCGTTCCTAACTATCTAGTGATGCTCGAACTACGATTATGGCTTGATTCCTCCGGGATACGTAGGTAGCCTTTCATAAAAGGTCCAGCCACTCGACCACATGGGTCACCCAATCCGTCTCGGCATTCGCCAGATTGGATCCCTTTCTATCGACAACCCCACTCGCCCTGCAAGTGACGTTGCCGAGGGGCTTCTGTAAGTACCCAAATCTGGCTCATGCCTTCCGGTTAATTTTCCCGGCAATTCCGGTAATTTTTCCGGTAATTCCCCGGATTTTCCTAAAGTTCCGGAACAATTCCGGAACTGTTCCAAGCCTTTTAAGGGCTGAAGGAAATGCTTGGTGATTAAGAAACACGTTTTTCTTAATCCCAAAACCCTTCTAGAAGACTGCCACCTTGCACGTTTCTAGAAGAATCCAGATCTGGCTACTTATGTCGTGCGACATAATAGGCCATAAAAACCTTCTAGAAACCTGCCACCTTGCATGTTTCTAGAAGGAGCTGCATGTGGCTACTTATGTCGTGCGACATAACCAGCCAGGAAAAGTTCTAGAACCATGCCACCTTGCATGTTTCTAGAAGGAATACAGTCATGGCTTGTTATGTCGTGCGACATAACAAGCCCATGCAGGCAGCCTATAAATAGAGGCCTTCACCTCTCATTTTAGAGACACCTCTTCCACCCCTCAGTCCCCCTCTATAGGGAATACGCTCCAGAAGCCTCCTCTCTCCTCACATACCCCTCAAATCAACCTAATCCTCCCAAATCCATCCCACACACACTTCCCACACACACACTTCCCATATACATCAAGAAATCAAGGAGTTCCCAAGGATCCAAGGCCTGAACTCAGTCTCCGGAGGAGGACGCTAGAAGGCTCCTATATCTAACTTGATATAGGAGTTGTGGATCTTCAAGGGTAACGAGTTTCTATCCCTTTTCCACTCTCTATTTTCCTTTGAATATAAAATCTATGTGTTACATGCATTGATAATATAGTATTCTGATTAAAGTTGCATGCTTTAGCTTCATATTACCCAGATCCACATTTTATTTCATTACATTTCATATAAAATCTTCGTTTTGACTTGGTTTTTGCATGAACACTCAAGATGAGTGTGGATCCCTCATATTCACACCCTCTTGAAGTGTTCATTATTGATAAACATGCTCTATGAGATTTGTTTGTGAAGTAACTTGACCATTTTGGTGCCTTGTTACCTCTGCAAATCTCAGTTGTAAAGCCTCTGCAAAATGGCTAGTTATGTCACGCGACATAGGCAGCCTATGTCGTGCGACATAAGTAGCCAGTTTTCAGAAGCTTCACAGTTTCAAGCTGTAATCTGATGTTAACCCCCATAATGCTAATACCTGATGTTTAGATAATATCTATGTACATAATATGTCATCTTTTCATTAAAATACCATTCTCATACATAAAGGTGCATCCTTTGCAACAAAATCCCATTTTTCATGCATTAAAGTCATTCCTTTTCCATTTAAAATCCCTTTTCACATTAAAGATGCACTCTTTATACAAAAATCATTTCTCAACATAAAAAGCACTCATTTGCAATCAAATGCATCATTTTCAAACCAAAAAGTCATCTTTTCACTAAAGTATCATTTTTATATGCATTCCCCCATGTCCCCATTAGCAACCTTGGAACGGACCGGTGTAAAAGTTCTCATCTTTGCATCATTCCTTCCATTAAAGGTTCCATATCTCTTTAGAAAGGGACACCTTGAACCCTATATCTCCGATTATCGCTTAAGAAAGAGTATGAAGCCTCTATACGAGCTCGACCGTCTTAAAGCGTAGGATTGATGGGCTAAGGACATTCCTTCCTAAAGAACCTCATCTTTGACCAAAAGAGAGTCATTCTCTCGATCACGCAAGTCCCAAGGGTCCCAAGGCTTAAAATGCGATGATCATAAGTCATAAGATGAGGACGGGATCATAATCCCAAATACATAAATTCCAAGGAATCCCGAGCGACAACCAACAAATGGTTTGTACGTCCGGAAGACAACTTGGGACATTCCCCCCCTTATTTTCAAACACATGCACACAAAGAAAGCACGCAAGCAAACACGATTAATGAAATCTAGGGAGACTTGCTCCGGCAAGGCACTTTGGGTGAACGCCAAACGTTCTTCCCAAGGGGTAACTTAACCTCCGAACCCATAAAACCTTTTTTTCAAAGTTTTGAGGTAATCAAAATGGCGTGGCGACTCCGTTTTTCAAATAACTCGGATGTCTTCAAACTCGCGTGAATTCCAATAAACAAAATTTTGGGGCACACATTCACAGCTGGGGATTGGTTTGGAGATTGGACAGGAGAGGTTTGAGGAGATGGAGGCGGTTGGGTTTCTGGAGGCGGTTCATGGGGTGAGGCGGTTCCAGCTTCAGTGGTTGATTTTCCCTTGGCCTGATACTTCTCAGCTTGCTCCTTGGCCAATCTAGCAATCCTATCTTGGAGAACCTTCATCTGTTCTTCCACAGTCAAACCAGCCATCTCATCTCTGGCTTTCTTGGCTCTAGCCACCAAGTTGGGAATACTTGGATCTTCCTCTTCTTCATCATCTTCATCCACCAAATGCATGGTTTCAGGTTCAGGTTCCTTGGATGATTTCTTCTTTCTCTTGCTTGTACCTGCTCCATCATCAACAGTAGGCGGTTTGGATGCTGGAGCGGTCTTGGTCCTCTTGGGAAGCGGTTCAACTCTTGCTTGGGGCTTCCTGGACCGCTTGGGTGCTTTGGTTTGAGGAGCGGTTGAAGGATCTCTGAGCTCATATGGCTCCTTCAAGGGATATGTATCTGCATCATACAATGACTTGTACAAAGCATCACCATTGGCATACCTGAAAGTATGGCATGCTAGCAATCCAAGGGAATCATCTGAGCAGTCCACCATAAGATCTGGATTCTTGGTGACCATTTCATCCAAGTGCTCATAGTCCATCAACAGAGCGGTTAGGATCCTGCAGAATGGTCTCCACCTCTGATCTTCACCTTTGATTTTGGACTGATAGGTCTCTATGCTATCCTTAATCTCAAAATAAAGGATCCTTGGCCAGTGCAGCTTGATCTCCATAAAGATAGCAGCACTGTACATCCATTGTTGGGATGTGAAATTGTTGTGGTTCCCAGTCTTTCCACAAATAGATCTCCCCACTAGATGACCTATGAAGTTCATCAGTTCACCAAAGTTCTTTCTTGGGATCTTCTTGTACTTCTTGGATAAGGTATCCACTTTGGCGGTTTGGAAAGCAGCATTGTCTTGAATAACCTGATCAACCTCTAAGGGAGCTCCACCAACAGTAAATCTGAAGAGTCTTCTTATGTCAATGTAGTCTATGGAGAGCTTCATCCCTTCAACTACAGCGGTCAAGCAGGAAACTCTCTGGCCTTGTTCAAGAACTCTGGAATCCTTCTTAGCGGTTGCAAAGAATTGATCCACAAAAGATGGTACAATAAAGTTCTGCTTCTTGGTGAAGAGCGGTAGGATGCCTGAGACTCTGAGCTTCCTCAGCAACTCCCTTCCTAGAGCATCTGTTTTGAGCTCTTCCTCATTCACTTCCCACCTAGGTAGGAAAGTAGTAGGATCCTATAAAATAAAATTTCAAGTGTTAGATCCATTTGTGTATTCATAGTTCACATGTGGTTTGAGCACCAAGCGGTTGGGCAATGGTGCGGTTTAAGAATTTCAAACCTCAAGTGAAACCATGAATACTCAACAAATAATGAGGATTTGAGAGCAAAATTACTTAAGTACGTGGCATTGTAATCCAAACTTATCCCACACTGCAAGCAGTGATTAGAGAGGAATTTCTTGGTTTCCAGCCTATATACTTAGTAAAAATCTCAAAATTAAAGAAGGAAGGAATTTGACCAGCATGCGGTTTCAAAGTATTTGAAAAATCGGTTTTAGAACATGCGGTTAAGGTTAAAAATGAGGAGCGGTTTGAAACAAAATTCCTAAGCGGTTGCAATTAAGCGGTTTCAAACCAAAATGAAATCAAAAATCTGAAAAAGTTGAAAATTTTTCTAAGTGTTGGAAAACACTTTCTCAGAATCAAGGCAACCAAAACAAGTGATTTTTCAAGAACAGTTCATGGGTTTTGTGAAGAACACCAAGAACATTCAAGAACACCAAGAACAGAGATACATGAAACTTAACCAAAATGAGCAAATAATATATCAAAATGATCACATTGGGAAGGGGATTAACAATATATTAATAAAATTTCAACCTTTACCCAGAATCATTTATAAACACCAAGAACAAGAAAGTGGGTTTTCGAAGTGTATAAACTGAAAATCATAAAATCAGTACTCAAATCATGCATTGATCATGAAATAAACTTCAGAATGTAAATCTAGGCATGATTACAAGCAAAACCCAACAAATTTTATCAAAAATGGTCAAGAAATCAGTTCAAAATCATCAGAAATCTAAGCAGGGCATACGAACAGTTTATTGGTTCATCCATGGCAGATTTTGAAGAAATTAAAGGTTAGGGTTAGAGATTTGTTACCATGTCCAAGATAGGTTTCTTTGCCCTAGCAGTGGTAGATGCTCTTTGCCTTTTTGAAGTTGAAGGTTTTGAAGTTGTTGCCATTGATGATTTAAATAAGAAAAATGAAGGTTTTTGTAAAGGGTTTTAGAGAGAGAGAGAGAGTTTGGTAGAGAGAGTACAGTGTGCAGAGAGTTGGCAGAAGAAAGGAAGAATTTCACCAACTTAGGTTTATATAGGGTGAAGGGGTGGAGGCAGTTGGCAGAAGGAATGATTGAAATTAACCCAACTGTTACACCCTTTCACCTCCTGCACATCTCTCTAAGACGGCTGACATGAAGGCTTTAAATGCTCATGTCCCCTTAGCATTAAATGCTCTAAAATTTTGAATTTTTGAGGGAAAACATTTGCAAAAATACCCTTTTGTCAAAAATAAGGACTAAAAAATAAATAAAGGAATTTGAACAATTTTTTTTTTTTTTTAATTAAGATAAATAAAGAAAATAGACAGATTTTACTTCTTGTTGAAACGCGGTTTTGATCCAAGCGGTCAGACTGCATCAAGCGGTTTGGAAGTAGTGGTTGGATGCAGGCGGTTGGATAACTTGCGGTTTGCATGCAGGCGGTTCAACAGAAGCGGTTTGATTCCCAAAGGAATTTCAACCTAGACTCAACAAACAAGTTAGCCAATAAAAAGTATGGAATTTATTTAAGTTCAAGCATACCCATTTCTCCTCTGAGAAAAGAAAATCTCTTGGAGTCAAGAGCCTTTGTGAGGATATCAGCAATCTGGTTGTCTGTCCCCACGTACTCTAAATGGATATTCCTCTTCTCCACATGATCTTTGAGGAAATGATACTTGATATCTATATGCTTGGTCTTGGAATGCATGACAGGGTTGTTGGAGACTGAAATTGTTGAAGTGTTGTCACACATGATGGGGCAATTCCCTTCATGGATTCCATAGTCCACCAACTGCTGCTTCATCCAAAGGATTTGACAAAGCAACAACTACCAGCAAAGAATATACTCAGCCTCTGTTGTTGACACTGAAACTGATGCTTGCTTCTTGCTGGCCCAAGCAACTAGTCTGTTCCCGAGGAAATGACAAGTACCACTAGTGCTTTTCCTGTCAATAGTACAAGCTGCATAATCTGCATCTGAATAACCTACAAGATCGAAGTTCGAATCTTTGGAATACCAAATTCCAAGGTTAGTGGTTCCAGATAAATAGCGGATTATACGCTTGACTGCAATAAGATGTGCTTCTCTAGGATCTGCTTGATAGCGTGCACATACACAGACACTAAACATGATATCGGGCCTACTAGCAGTTAAGTAAAGCAATGAGCCGATCATACCTCGATATAAAGTTTGATCAACCTTCTTACCTTTGAGATCCTTATCTAGCTTATTGCCGGTGGCCATAGGAGTATCATATGCTTTAGCATTTTCTAATCCAAACTTCTTTATTAACTCCTTGGTGTACTTGGCTTGGCTGATGAAGATACCTTCTTCGCATTGCTTGATTTGAAGCCCGAGGAAGAATGTTAATTCTCCCATCATGCTCATCTCAAACTTGCTTTTCATTAGCTTTTCAAAACGCTTACAAAGCAACTCATTAGTAGAACCAAAGATAATATCATCAACATAAATTTGAACAAGTAAAGTATGCTCATTATATTTGGCAATAAAAAGAGTTGTATCGATTTTACCACGTTTAAATCTTTTTTCTAGTAAAAATTTAGAGAGAGTCTCATACCATGCCCTTGGAGCTTGCTTAAGTCCATACAAAGCTTTTTGGAGTTTGTAGACATGATTGGGATATTTGGAATCTTCAAATCCAGGTGGTTGGGCAACATACACGGTCTCTTGCAGTTCGCCGTTGAGGAATGCACTCTTTACGTCCATTTGATATAACTTGAAATGCTTGAAAGAGGCGTAGGCTAAGAAAATTCTGATAGCTTCCAATCTTGCAACTGGAGCAAAGGTTTCGTCATAATCAATTCCTTCTTCTTGCCTATATCCTTGTGCAACCAACCTTGCTTTATTCCTAGTGATGCTTCCATTCTCGTCCATCTTATTCCTAAATACCCACTTAGTTCCTATCACTCCTTGATTCTGAGGTCTAGGTACCAAAGTCCAGACCTTGCATCTTTCAAACTGGTTGAGTTCTTCTTGCATAGCAACAACCCAACTGGAATCTTGGAGAGCTTCATCAATCTTCTTGGGTTTAACTTGAGATAAAAGAGAAGTATGCTCGTCATAATTTGATCTCCTTGTTTGAACACCGGAAAACAGATCACCAATCACATTAGTGAGGGGGTGACTGCTGACTTCACGAACCTCCGGGGGTAAGTCTGGTTGGAATGAGGTTTGCTGAAGATCTTCAATTGGAACATCGTTAGATCCTTCAGCGAAGTCATGGAAGGTGAATTGACGAAGAGGTTCTATAAGCTGGATAGGGGAATTTTCAACTTCATCTTCCCTTGGAGTTGCATGCAGGTAGGAACTTCGGGTGCGGTTTGAAAATTTCGGTTTGAGGGAATTTCGGTTGAGGGTCTTTGGATTTTGCGGTTGAGGTTCAGGTGCGGTTTGAGATGGTTCACCTGGTTCATTATGCTCAACAAAATCATCAGCAACATTTGGAGCCAAATGTGGCTCAAGGAGAGAATGCTCATCAAAAGTAACATGGACAGACTCTACTATTTTTAAACTAGTTTTATTGAAAACACGAAAAGCTTTAGAATGTTTAGCATACCCAACAAAAATACCTTCGTCGGCCTTGGCTCCGAATTTACCTCTATTTTCTCTTCCGTTGTAGAGGACAAAACATTTGCAGCCAAAGATCTTGAAGAATGCAATGTTGGGGGTTCTTCCTCGCCAAAGCTCATAGGAAGTCTTATTATAGGTTTTGTTGATGAGGGAGTGGTTCTGAGTGAAGCATGCGGTATTGATTGCTTCAGCCCAAAAATACTGAGGTAGCTTCGCTTCAGATATCATTGTCTTTCCAGCCTCAATCAACGTCCTATTCTTCCTTTCCACAACCCCATTTTGTTGTGGAACACCAGCTGTGGAAAAATTGTGATCAATCACATGGTCATCACAATACTGAGCAACACCGTTGTTCTTGAATTCTGTTCCATTATCTGATCGAACACAAACGATGTCGTCTTCTTTTTGAGTTTGGAGCCGTCTAAATAGTGCGGTGAGAATCTCATAACAATCATCTTTGGAAATCATCATCTCAACCCACGTATATCTTGAGTAATCATCCACCACCACTAAGGTATATCTATTTCCTCCAATGCTGGCAGTGGTTACGGGTCCAAACAAATCTATGTGAAGCAGTTGTAAGCATCTTGAAGTTGATTGAGCGGTCTTCTTTGGTGAAAGACGACGCGGACCGCTTACCAAGCCGGCATGCACTGCATTTCTCCGGGATGGTGGTCAGCCACTTTGGGTAAACCACGAACGAGGTTTTCCCTACCAATCTTTGCAAGATACTTGAAGTTCAAGTGGCTCAACCTCTTGTGCCATAGCCAACTATTTTCGCTCACATTCTTAGCTACAAAACAGAGATTAGTAATACTACATGCAGAATTTAGATCAATAATGTAAATATTACTCTTACGAATCCCTGTGAGTAGGGTGACGCCGAAAATGCTATCTTTGATAAAGCAGTTTGATGATGTGAAGTTGCAAAGCATTCCTTTGTCGCAAAATTGAGAAATTGAAAGGAGGTTGTGCTTGAGTCCATCGACAAGAGAAACCTTCTCAATAGTTAGGTTTCCTCTCCTTATAACACCATATCCAATGGTCTTGCCTTTGTTGTTGTTACCAAAGGTTACAGATGGACCACTTGCTTCAACGACATCTTCAAGTAATGATCTATCTCCAGTCATATGTCTTGAGCAAACCACCGTCAAGATACCATTCATTATCCTTGGAGTGACCAGCCATGAAGCGAGAGAACCCGAAATGTAAACATTAAGAACGAGGTCCCCCTTTATTCCTTGGGTCCTGAAGTTAGCAACCCTTACGACCCACACCTCGCTTGACGAAGGAGGTTTACTCTTCCTGGCATTGGATGTGAACCGCAAAAGGCATTCTCAGCCTTGTGACCTAAACCATCACACACGTAACATTTATAATAGCTACAAGCTTCATGAGGTTTTACTAACTCCTTACTCTTCTTAGGAGTTGCATGCGGTTTGGGACAAGGAAGCGGTTTGGGAGGTGCGGTTCCAGCTAACATTCCAGCTGATACAAAGGGAACAGGCTTTGGTTTGACCACGTATTTTCTGGGAACGCTATTCCTGCTTTTGACGGCAGGAGGAGCGGTCGAAGAAGCGCGGTCGGACACGGAGTTAGCAGAACCGCCTTTTCCACCAGAAGCGGTTGGAGCAGGGATTCTACCAATTCCATAAGCCATTTCCTCTTCAGGTGCTTCCACAGAATTCTTAGGTTTTAACACAGAATTCTTCCCATATTGCTTTCCTTTAGGGTAGACATAACTTACTTGTCTTCCTTTACCCTTTCCTTTAGCATGCTTCCCCTTGGGAATTTCTTTAGTTAGTTCCAAAATTTCCTCATACTTTTCACTCGAGAATGCACACTTCTCCTCTTCCTCAGATCCAAACCCTAGACCATCCTTGGTTCCAGGAGGAACTTGGAAGTCCATGATTTTATCCTTGGTGGATTGAGACTTGAGCCATGAATCAATAATCTTTTGGCGATCGTCGATTTGGGTTACCAAGTCATCATTCCTGAGTTGAAGTGCAGCAACCTTAGTTTCAAGGATGCGGTTTTGATCAGCAAGAGGAGTCATCTGTTTGATTTGGTCCTTAAGATTAGAAATTTCAGACCTCATCACAGTTTTCTCCGTCTTGTACAGATTAAGTTCATCATGAGCTAAGCTTAAGGCTTTCTTAAGATTTGAGAATTGATGGATCACCATTTCAGCTTCCTTGAACATCTTTTCATGTTCCATGGGAGAAACCTCTTCCACCACCTTTTTCAAAATTTTCTTTGGAATAGCTTTTGAAGGTGGAGCAGTTTTAGATGAGAAAATGGGACGTGAGTACGAACAATTTCCTATCTTAATGCTAGGAGTAAGTTTGATATCATCATCCAATTTAAAATTTGGAAGTTTTGTAGAAACCTCCTTTTCTTCCATATCTTGCAACTCGACTGACTCAGAATCTGATTCATCGGAAGCATCTGCAACTAAGCAGAGATTAACCTCTTCGGTTTCATCATCACTTCCATCATCAGAATCTGTTTCAATCCAAGTTGCTAATTCCTTGGAATTCTCTTCCTCCTCAGCAACCATTCCCTTACGATGAGAAAATTTCGAAGGAAAAGTTTTCTTTTTCATATATTCATATTTAGGCTGTGGACACTCAGATGCAAAGTGGCCAGGTTTCCTACAGTTGTAGCATACCAAGTCACTCTTCTTCTTTGTATCTGCAGCCCTAGAAAATGTTGCAGGAGGTTTGCCTTTTGAAAATGATTTTGTGAAAGGTTTTGAGGATTTTCTAAATTTTTGGAATCTTTTCACAAACATGGCAAAATCATCATCATCCATCTCGATGAGTGATGAGGTTGATATGGAAGGATCAGTGGTTTGATTGGATGTAGATGGTTTCTCCTCTTGTTCCACTACGGACATAGAAAGCGATTTGGTTTTTCCTTCAATCTCTTCAATATGATTTAATTTTAATTCATAGACTCTAAGATTGGCGTACAAGTTACTTAACGACCAAGTACCCAAAACTTTGGAGTCTTCTAAAGAGGTAGCCTTATTTACCCATTTAGAACCTAAAGCAGATAGGAAAGTCATATTGATTTCCTTATCGGTTAAAGTTTTGCCAAGAGATCTACAAGCATTAACTACCTCAACATATCGGTCGTAGGTTTGACGCAAGGTTTTGTTGGATTTTCTGTTGAAGTTGTTGTATGATCTTTCAACAGCATATAATTTGGTTTCCTTGCATTCATCATCACCTTCGAGGTAGCTCTCAATGGCATCCCACATCTGCTTTGCGGTTTTGAGGTACATCACTTTCTGTAGGGTTGATACGGGAAGGGTTCCAGAAATGATGTGCCTAGCCTTGCTGTCCAAGGCAACCAATCTCTTCTCTTCATCCGACCACTCTTCTTTTGGCTTTTTGACCTCTGGAATAGTTGCACTGGTGGTTGCATCTGTGTTGGCCTTCATTGGAACTAACGGACCATTGATCACGCACTCCACCAGCATTTCATCTATGGTTTCCAAATGAATAAGCATTCGGCACTTCCAGATGTCAAAGTGGTCTTCGTCCAAGATTGGAATGTGTGAGTAGTTAACAGTAGTCATTGTCTTTGTGTTTGCCATATCGAATCGGCACACAAGCTGTTAAGCTTGAAAAACAGTGGTTTTAAAATGTGTTAGCTCTGATACCACTTGTTGGTCCCAAAGGTGGCAACAAGGGTGAAAATACAGCTAGAGGGGGGGGGTGAATAGCTGTATAAAATTTTCGCCCTCAATTTAAAACTAAACCTCTACGCTTACAAAACCTCTTGCAGTGTATAAGAAACCTGCAAGTAGAGTTGTAAAATGCACAATGGAATATACTTAGTAAAATGCGGTTTTGAGGAGGCGGTTTTGCAAGGCGGTTTTAGTGCAGTTTTCTGAGCAGTTGTAAAACAGAAAATGTAGTTTGACAATGTTAACTCCAAACACAATTTCACAATAAAGGATAACTATATAAAGATCAAACAGAGAAAAGGAAGATAATCAGTAAGCATAAGAAATATAAATGCAGAAAGTAAGAACACAATATTTGGAGTGGTTCAATCGATAAACGATCTACGTCCACTACCAAGATGGTTAGTCTTGGATTTCTAAGAGAGATTTTATATTGAGTATTTGAGCGATTACAAAGTACAATAAAATCTTTTCTATGAAGAACAAATCCTAGACTATAACCAGTGTATCTCAAATGAATAAACTATGTGTTTAAACAAGAGAGGTGTGTGTGTGAGAACAAGATCAAGGCTCTTTAAATCTGTGAGATGTAGAGCACAATGATTCTTGATGTGTTAAGGCTTGATTTCTGGGCTGGGGAATATTTCTTGAAGTATGAAGATGAAGATTCAAAGGACTAAGAATTTCTGGGCAGAGCTTCAACTTCTCATGAACACAGCAATTTCTCTAATTTTCAAGCAAGCTTCAAATGGTGAAGATTAGGGGTATTTATACCCAAGCATCAGGAATATAGCCGTTGGACACAGCTGTTGAAAGGACAGTCCTTGATGCAATCCCATTGGTCCACAGCAACTACTTTTGTCCTTTGGAACTGTTGATGCAGGTAAAGCTGATCAGACCTCAGCTGCAATCAAGGTGGTTAGGACATCTGTCACCTTTTCAAGATCCTTGCAGATCTTGTCTGAAAAGTAGTCACATGACAAGATATGGTAGTTGACTTTTGATATTGCTGACGTGGATTCCAACGGTCAAAAGAGGTTCACTTCAAGTAGCCAATCATTGGAGCGGTTCTGGATAAAGGCGGTTTGACATGAAAGCGGTTCCACCAGAAAAGGATTTCCAAGTGCGGTTTGCACTTGTTGTTCAGGCGGTTTCAGATGAAGGGAATCACAAGGCAAAAAGGCGGTTCTGCCAAGCGGTTCTAAAAAGGCGGTTCTGAAACCCTTGAACTGCAATCCTTAGGTCCAAAGATTCTTGAGCCAGTCTTCAAGCCTAAATTTTAACCTATTCTATAAAATGGACTTAGCTAAAAATTGAAGTCTAAGCTTCATTACATAGGGTCCTAAAGTCCTTAGAATAAATAGGAGGTCATGGTATCAATCAAATCTAATACAAAATAGGAGGGTTAAAATATGCATACCCAACAAAATCAATCCCCGGCCGTCAACGTAAGACCGGTCTTCGCCCACTTCAACGGCAAATCAATCACCGGCCGTCAACGTAAGACCGGTCCTCGCCCACTTCAACGGCAATTCAACCACCGGCCGTCAACGTAAGACCGGTCTTCGCCCACTTCAACGGCAATTCAATCCCCGGCAGTCAGTGTAAGCCTGAACCTCGCCCACTTCAACGGCAATTCAACCACAGACCGTCAATGTAAGACCAGTCCTCGCCCACTCAACGGCGACTCAAGAAGGAGCCAACACCTCCCAGTACGAATATCAAGGCACGAGATGCCTCCAAAACGCCCGACGGCAATTCAAGAAGGAGCCAACACCTCCCAGCACGAATATCAAGGCACAAGACGCCTCCAAACGCTCAACGACAACTCAACCACTGGCCCTCAAAAGAGGTCCGAAGTCATCTTCTCAGCAGAAAGGGCCCCTACAAGGTCATGCATCCCCAGCAATTCAAGCACCGGCAGTCAGTGTAAGCCCGAACCTAGCCCACTTCAACGGCAACGCAAGCACCGGCCATCAAAGTAAGCCCGAGCTCCTCCCCCAACAAGTCAAAGGGAAGTCATACAAGACTGCATATCCCCAGCACCGACCATCATCCACTCAACGGCAAAACAAGCACAAGAAGGAGCCAACACCTTCGAGTACAAGTCCCAAGGCACGAAGCGCCTCCAAAATGCCAAATGGTGAAGCAATCACCGGCCGTCATCCTTGCCCACTTCAACGGCAACGCAAGCACCGGCAGTCATCGTAAGTCCAACCTTCTACTCAACATGCAAAAACACAAAGGCATCTACGCCTCTCGCAATCAAAGCACAAGGCAGCCATGCCTCCACAACTGCGGCTAGAAGACGATTCAAAGTCCTCGCGCATAACATCAACTGCGGCTAGAAGACGATTCAAAGTCCTCGCGCATAACATCAACTGCGGCTAGAAGACGATTCAAAGTCCTCGCGCATAACATCCACCGCCGCCAGAAGACGATTCAAAGTCCTCCCGCGTGGCACCAAAACCGCCGCCAGAAGACGATTCAAAGTCCTCCAGCGTGGCACCAACCGCCGCCAGAAGACGATTCAAAGTCCTCCCGCGTGGCACCAACCGCCGCCAGAAGACGATTCAAAGTCCTCCCGCGTGGCACCAACCGCCGCTAGAAGACGATTCAAAGTCCTCACGCATGGCGCAACCACATTCAGAAGATGATTCAAGTCCTCACGCTATCCCCGGCCCGGAAGGCCTTAAACCACCCGATTCGGAAAATCGTAAAATTTCCATCCCGGGACACCACCACGTCCTCACAATTGACCTCAGCGGTCACCACATTTCAGGACACCACCACGTCCTTACCACTAACCTCGGCGGTAACACAACACTTCAGGGCACCACCACGCCCGCACTCACAGATTTCACGACCTCTGAACTACGACCAGGCTTGATTCCCGCCAGGGATACGTAGGAATCCTATCACAGGGTCCAGCCATCGACCCATGCGGTCACCCAGACACCACCACGTCCTTACCATCGACCTCGGCGGTCACACGACACTTCAGGCACCACCACGCCCACATGCACAAAACACTCACCCCACACCCGAACTACGACCAGGCTTGATTCCCGCCAGGGATACGTAGGAATCTTATCACAGGTCCAACCCATCGACCTAAACGGTCACACAACAGGACACCACCACGTCCTCACACCGACCTCCCGGTCACATTATCTCCCAGCACGCGATCCAGATTAGGACCCTTATCTTATCGGCGACCCCACTTCTTTCATAAGTGACGTCGTCGAGGGGCTTCTGTAAGTACCCCAATCTGGATCACCCCCTTTCAAACACACGGGAAGCACCGCAGACTCATCAATGTAGTCTCGACGACCACTCTCACTCAAAACCCTCTCTAAACCCCCAGCCAAACCAAGGGAGGAGCCTTTCTGGGATAAAAAGGGACAAAAGGACCTTTCGGGAATTTTCAGGAAATTGGAAAAGCAATAATGGTCCGTACGGACCTCTTTACTTTAATAATTACTGAATCTTCTTAAAGTCCACAATATTCCCTCAAATCCCGGGGAAAATGATTACCCTCATGCTTAGTTGGTCCGTACGGACCTCTTTGCATGCAAGATGGTCTGTACGGACCTTATTGCATAGGGAACACCATAATTACAGAATATTCACCATCATCACATATTCCCTCAAATCGAGAAAAACCAAAAAACTGGATTACCAGGAAGGTCCGTACGGACCTTCTTGCACCTAATCTGGCACTATAAATAGAGGGCTCCCCTTCCTCATTTTCACACACCTCCCACTTCTCTCTTCCTCCCTAAGCCTTCTGGCTTCCCCTCTAAGTCCTTCCGAGGCATTCCCGGCCCCTTTCGGATCCTTTCGAGGCCTTCCGAGCCCCCTCGCGGTGCTCCGAAGCCTCTCTGAGCGCTCCCGAGACGCTCTCGCGCTGCCCCAAGGCACTCTCGAGGTACTCTGAGGCCCCTCGTGGTACTCCGAGGCCTTGCCTGGTCTTTCCACGGTGTCCCGGCTCTTTCCGAGTCAAACCGACGATCCCAAACTACGCCGAAACTCTGCCCGAGTGACTCCTGCCACCACAACGCACGCCGAACCTCTGCCCGAGTGATCCCGACGATCCCCACGCACGCCGAACCTCTGCCCGAACGCAGCCTGCAACCTCAACTCACGCCGAAACTCTGTCCGCAGACAACCGGCATCTCCCGAAGCAATCCCGATCCGTACGGGAACGCTACTCCGACCTCAAACACTATTCCCCAGCGGAAGACAGACGCGAACCAACATTGGTAAGGCTTCCTTCCTACACTATTTCAATACATTTCCATACATAGCATACAATGTAGACATCCGATACAGCATGCATTTTTAAAAAAGCACACACACACACACACAACATTTAAAGGATATTAGGGGTATCCGAAAGACTCGTTTTACGAGGCGACTCGGGTGAGCTCTAATATTCTAATATTCTCTTCCCGATGAGTCATCTGACCTCCGAACTCAAAATCTCATCACACAAAAATAGTTTAAAATTATCTTTAAACTGATGCCCTTTTTCAATATTTTGGGCTTAATAAAAACGGCGTGGCGACTCTACAAATGCGAAAACAAACGGCGAGACACCGCCGCCGACGCGAAAGATTGCCAGATGCCGGGGCTGCGAAGCCTATTCGGATCCGGGCTATTTCACCAGCAGGATAAACCTGGTAGCAGCAATAAGCCCAGTACCCAAGGCACGAACGCCTTCATATCAGGATAAACGTATCCTCACAACCCAGGTTTGAGGCGCCACACGCCCTCGTCAGCATCATCAACTCCGGTTTGAGGCGCCACACGCCCTCATCAGCATCATCAACTCCGGTTTGAGGCGCCACACGCCCTCGTCAGTATCAGCAGCTCTGGTTTGAGGCGCCACACGCCCTCGAAGGTTACAGAAGTCCCAGGTTCAGACGCCTCTGAACAGTCTCGCTCAGGTCAAGGTCCCCACGCGCGGCCCTTGCACCTACGAACTACGATCGGCTTGATTCCCGCTCGGGATACGTAGGAATCCTTTCGCTAAGGGTCCAGCCAGCTGACCACCCAGGTCTTTCAAAGTAAGGCATCCCGATTTGGATCCTTATCTTTTTCAACGACCCCACCTCCTTCGGAGGAGACGTCGCTGAGGGGCTAACTGTAAGTACCCAAATCCGGATCGTCAAAATCCGTCAGAAAGTTAACCAAAATCCGTTAACTGGCCCGCTCCAGGTTAACCGGAACTCGTTAAACTCCCCGTTGCCAAGCCAACGAGACGTCCCGGGACTGGCCCGTGCATCCCGACGTCAAAACGTACTTAACACGTGTCATCTCACGTAAAAGTATGGCTTTCCCTGAAAAACGCACTTTCCGGCACTTTCCGGGCGTTTCGGACATTTTCCTGATCGTTATTTTAAAATGGACAAAACCGGGACCGGGGAACGAACTCCCACGCATTTGGTGAGTCATGGAACACGTGGCAGCCATGCCACAGCCCACACATCACCTTTCAATCAGAAATCAAAGGGAAAAGACTAAAATACCCCTGGTATACAGTCAAAGTCCGGCCGGACTCACTGTGCACATTTTCTGAAATTGCCAGCAAGCCCCTCAAAATTCCAAAATACCAAAAAACCCTGGAAAACAGTCTAAGTCCGGCCGGACTCTTACTGCATTTTTCACCTATAAATAGGAGGGCTATCAAAGCCATTTGATAACACAAATTTACCCCAAAAAAACTCACTACCCCACGGTACAAGCCAGTTTCACCCCTCCCGAGCTCCCGTTTTGCCTCGATTCGCGTGAAACCTCCGTATTTCGATCAAATACGTCCCTCACCACTACGAAACACCATTTCAAACCTCTTTCCGTGTCCCGTTTGGATCGTGATAGTATTTACTTTTCAAAGTCCGAGTCGCAACCCGATTCGTTGATTGCATGTCATTTAATACGTATTTTTTCCGTAAAAATCGTTAACAATGTAATGCCCGGTTCAAAACCGGAGTTCGTCCTTCGAACTCTCTTTCAAAACGCGCGAAATGATGTTTGGCCTCCGAACGCTCATCTTTCAAACTAAAAGCCGTTATTTGACATTCAAAATCATTTAATACGTATTTTTCTCGTAAAAATCGTTAACAATGAATCGCCCGGTTCAAAACCGGAGTTCGTCATTCGAACTCCTTTTCAAAAAGCTCAAAATCGACGTTTGCCACGCAAACGCTCATTTCAAACTCAAATCGACGTTTGCCATGCAAACGCTCATTTCCGTCTCAAAACCGACGTTTGTCATTCAAACGATCGCTTTTTCAAAAGTCACCTAATCAAAGTTTGACATTCAAACCAAGATTAATCTTGTCATTCAAGCCCCTATTTCAAAACACACACAAACACACACACGATTTTGAGAAAGGTAGAAAGACTCGTCATACGAGGCGTTTCGGGTGATCTCAATATACTCTTCCTGAAACGTAACGTGACCTCCGAACCTAACAATCTCTGGTACTAAAAAAGCCTTTTACTCGTTTTTGCTACCAATAAAAATGACCCCCATTTTCAAAGCCTTTTCCTAAGTTTTTGCTACCAATAAAAACGACACCATTTTCACAAAAGCCGTTTCTCAACGTTTTGGGCTCAAAATACAAAAACCGCGTGGCGACTCCTCATTTTTTTTCCTTCCCATGAAGCGAGGTCTCAGACACCAACCCTCCACGAAAGACAACCGCGTTTCGCGCCGCCCGCGCGAAATCCTGGGTAATTTCAATAACATGAGTATTCCAGCTACTAACTTTGCTGGGGAGATTGGTAAAAAGTTTTGGAGCATGCGGTCTAGAGGGAGTACTAATTCCCAAGTCTATCTTATCTATGGAGATCTTAAAGAACATCCTAAAAACATGAAGACAGGGCTCGAAACCCAGAAATCTGCACACCATGGCAAAGCATACCAAAACCCTATAAGTGTTAGCTCCCAGCTGGAGGGGTAAGGCGTTCATACACTCTAAAAACTCATTAATGAAGGGATCTAAGGGAAGTCTCAAGCCAGCCTCAAATTGGCCATGGAAAAAGGCTACTCTATTAGGATCATGGTGTAGGTCGATCCAAACTGGGACATGAATGCTTTCTTGGGATAATGGGTCACCCTAAACTCATCTTTGTCTACTTCACAGAAACCATACAGCATACTTTCGCGAAACTCAGAGGCCTTTTTCCCTCGAATTGGCTTGGGAGGTACATAACCTCTCTCATTCCTCCCTTTAGCAACGCAGGAGTCAAATGCATCCACAATCTGCGGGCTGGAAGAAGTAGAAGTTGTAGCTCCCCCTTGAGCTGCCATATCCGAAGAAGAAGAATAGGGGAATCAGTCCTATGTTCAGATTCAGGCGACCTACCTAGGGACGACCTAGATTCCTTTCTATTTCTAAGGAAGGAAGGCTTATTGGGATCCTTGAAATAGAACAAAACTAGATGGTCGAGCAATTCGTGAAAAAGGTGAACAGATACAACATTTGGGTCATCTATTTCTAAATCTCCTAAGCCCTCTCCTACAGGCAAACCTAGTTCGCTAAAGGTCAAGCCCCACCTGGTCAAGATGGATGCGTACTCAGTCATGGACATCTCCTTCCACACTCCCCCTATGTGTTTGTATATTCGGTGATTAATGGTACAATACCCATACCAAGCCCCAGGTTCGTAGCTAAATGTCCTAGCCATGGCAGAAATCAAAGAAAATACTCGAAAATAGACGGAAAAGCAAAGAAATTGAAGAATACCTTAAATCGATTTGAAAGCGAAGGTCGTAGCGAGGAAAATAAGGGACTGGAGGCACCAAAGATCAAGAACCTTGCTTTGCCTATCGCTGAGAATATATGTCTGGAATTTGGGGCAAAGAGGAAAAGGTTTTTCTCTTTTATACCTTATGTTAATCTTTACTGGAAACGGAAAGGGAGGGGTTTTCAAACGGTTTAATCAAAATTTAATGGCCCGAACGGTTTCCAAGGCAGTTGTCCAGGCGTCAAAAATAGCAATGATTACGGAAATACGGCGCTCCTATCAATCTAGCCGTCCACAGTCAATGATTGAGATTGAGCCACGTAATTACAGTCGAGCACCTTCCAAAGTTCGAGCTTCTATCTTCGACGTACATGAATCTTCATCAAATTTTCTTATAACTTTCTGGTCGACAAAATCAACTCAGAAAGTTGGGGGCCACCGAACGGAGTAAATGTGACGGGCTAGGCCCAATGATCAAGCCCAATTATTCGTAGCATTATTGCCACCACATTCTTAGTAGGTCGGTCAAATTACTACCAGGCCCAAGGCCCATCAACAAGATCAGTCGACCTAGCTCATTGTCCGACCTACTTGGTCCCGACCTAGCGATCGTCCGACATACGATTCAGATTCTATTCGGGTATCACCCGACCCTATTCATCAGTCAGGTCGACCTAGATCCAAACTGGAGACCTCGACCTACGGAATCCAGGCGTGTATATAATTTTTTCCATAACAGACTCCCTACAAATCAGGAGTTATACATGGACACGATCTCTTATACGTATCTGATCCCTGACTCAAGGGATTCAACACAATCCTACCACAATTACAACTCTCACAAACGCCTATAAAATATAAATACATCACAATATCAACCGTTCCAAGGTAATTTGCTATTTGATATTCTGAATACTCTTGTTCATTATATTTTATAAGCTCTCAAATACTCCATACTTACTCTCACACCCAAGGATCTTCGTTGGAGACCATTCCGACTAGTCGTGGGTTCTGTTTTCAGGTCAAAGAAGCTAGGTGATATATCTTGCGGCTGGACGGAGATTGATAAGCACGATTCTTGCAGTATATATATATATATATATATATATATATATATATATATATATATATATATATATATATATATATATTATATAAATATTTATTGGGCTGGTTTCAATAAATTTTAATAAACCCCCTAAATTCTTAAAATATATACTGTGGTAATATTTGTTTAATCAAATCGGGCGACAGCCCTCATATAATCCTTGGTAGCTCTTCCACTGCATTAATTGTTTTTATTTATGAATCATCAAGTTCATATTTATAATTGTGATAAGTTGAGGTGAAAATTATAAAGATCATAGCTCTCACTTAAAAAAAAAATAATCTTAGTTGTAAGTTCCAATTTCTCCAATTGAATAAATACATTAATCTCTTAAGATTCTAAAGATAATGGTTTGCATGGGATTAGTGGCCTAAGTGGAGTTTGCCAATCTGTCAACAAAAATGCTTAAACTTGACATTATATATTAAGACTTCAACCGATAATTAATTACTTTAGTTTTTGTAATAACATTGGCATGTGTGCTTGTTTTTATTGTCTTTATTTTAATAATTAAACTAATTCCATGCAAAGTTTTTGCTCTTTCCACTGTAAAGTAAACTGCTCAATGAGTATAGATACACTTTATGCATGTTCCTAATTAGAAAGCAAAAGGAAAATATGTTTACTTCTCTTTGTTTACTGTTGTTGGATCCTAAATAAGTTGTCCAAATAATGTTTCACATGATTAATGTTATTCTAACACGATTAAGATCTTAAACAAAAGCTAATTATTCTTTTTATTGTTTGCATGGTTCATATCGGAGAAGCGTGTCACATTAGACTGACCGACATATATTTTGGTTTTGAATATTTTGTGTTTGACACATAGGAGAATTCACGAGAAACTTGAGAGAAAAGTAATCGTTACAATTATAATTATGTGTTCAGAAAGCATTCAAATGTACGTAAACTACAAGGAAAATCGAAAATAGAGACAGAAAATTAGAGACACACGGAGTCTGTAGCTAATTTGAAGACATATTAGAGACGGACCCAAAAATTAGAGACAGGTTCTGAATCTGTCTCTAATTCAGAGACGAGTTTTGTATCTGTCTCTAAATTAGAGACAGATTCAGAATCCGTCTCTAAATTAGAGACAGATACAAAATTTATCTCTAAACTTTAGAGACAGATGTTGAATTTGTCTCTAAATTAGAGATAGATTTTAATCCGTCTCTAATTTAGAGACAAATTTTAATCCGTCTCTAATTTAGAGACATATTTTTAAATCCGTCTCTAGTTTAGTGATAGATTCAACATCTGTCTTTAAAATTTAGAGACATATTTAGTATCTGTCTCTAAATTAGAGACATGTTCAAAATATGTCTCTAATTTAGAGACAGATTCAACATTTTTAGCTAAAATAGATTTAATTTTATTTTCTCAATTTTAGGGTTTATGAATTGTATATTTTCATTTCTTCTAAAAAACCTTTTTTTATATAACTTTGTATAAAAAAATTCACGACTGACCAACATCTCAAATAATTTCTTAATCCAAAATAAAAATAAAAAAACTATATCATTTACCCTAAAACCCATATCATATATCATAAACCCTATCTTTTTTTTATATAACTTTTTCTAAAAAAAAATCACTAATTAAAAAAGTCTAAAATATTATTTCCTAGTCAATACAAAACTTTCACAATAAAAAATAAATATAGGGTAGTCCGTCCCTCTTTTGACTTTTCTTCTACATACTTTCATTTGTTTAGTTTTTTTCTATCTTTTTTTATATAAATTTTTCTAAAAAAATCACTAATTAACAAAGTCTAAAATATTATTTTCTAGTCAATAAATTAAAAAATAAATATAGGGTAGTCCGTCCCTCTTTTGACTTTTCTTCTATATACTTTCATTAGTTTAGTTTTTTTCTATCTTTTTTTATATAATTTTTTGTAAAAAAATCACTAATTAACAAAGCTAAAATATTATTTTCTAGTCAATAAATTTTTTTAAAAAAAATAAAAAATAAATATAGAGTAGTCTGTCCCTCTTTTGACTTTTCTTCTATATACTTTCATTTGTTTAGTTTTTTTCTATCTTTTTTTATATAACTTTTTCTAAAAAAATCACTAATTAACAATGTCTAAAATATTATTTTCTAGTCAATAAAAAATTAAAAGAAAATAAAAAATAAATATATCTCACTCTAAAGTCTAAACCTCACTCTAAATCCTAAACCCTATCTTTTTTATATATAAATTTTTCTAAAAAATATCACTACTAACCAAAGTCTAAAATAGTATTTCCTAGTCAATACAAAATTAAAAGAAAATAAAAAAATAAATATATCTCACTCTAAACCTCTAAACCTCACTCTAAACCATAAACCCTAAAACTCATATCATATACCCTAAACCCTATCTTTTCATATAAATTTTTCTAAAAAAAAATCACTAATTAACAAATTCTAAAATATTATTTCCAAGTCAATAAAAAAATTTAAAAAAAATAAAAAATAAATATAGGGTAGTCCATCCCTCTTTTGACTTTTCTTCTATATACTTTCATTTGTTATTATTATTTTTTTTTATCTTTTTTATATATCTTTTTGTAAAAAAATACACTAATTAACAATGGCTAAAATATTATTTTCTAGTCAATATTTAAAAAAAATATATAGGGTAGTCTGTCCCCCTATTGACTTTTCTTTTATATACTTTCATTTTTTTAGTTTTTTTTCTATCTTTTTTTATATAACTTTTTCTAAAAAAATCACTAATTAACAAAATCTAAAATATTATTTTCTAGTCAAATACAAAATGATGATATTTGATTGAAATCAATGGTCCACATTTAAACTCTCTCTCTCTCTCCCTCTCTCTATTTCTCTTTCTTCATTCTCAAACCCTCCTCTCTTCTTCTTCTTCTTCTTCTTCTTCTGCCCGAACTCGATCGCGCAATAGTCTCACCGTCTTGGTCACCGGCGCTGCGGGCTTCGTTGGAACCCATGCCTCCCTTGCTCTGAAGCGCTGTGGCGATGGCGTTGTTGGGATTGATAATTTTAACCATTATTACGATATCGCCCTGAAGAAATCGCGAAAATCGCTCCTTGACCGCGCCGGCGTGTTCGTAATCAACGGAGACATTAACGATGCCGACCTACTCAACAAACTGTTCAATTCTGTTTAGTTCACTCATGTCTTGCACCTTGCCGCACAAGCCGGTGTCCGGTACTCAATGCAAAACCCTAGTTCGTACATTAAATCAAATGTTGACGGGTTCGTGAACCTTCTATAGATCAGCAAATCGACCGACCCTCAACCGGTGATTGTCTGGGCCTCATCAAGTTCAGTCTACGGGCTTAATTCTAAGGTCCCCTTCTTGAAAAATGACCGGACTGACCAGCCGGTGAGCCTCTATGCCGCCACTAAGAAAGCCAGTGAGGAAATTTCTCATAGTTATAATCACATTTATGGTTTTAGAGTTGGGATGGTATCCCTCTCATCCTTGTAATTTTTAAGGGACTGATTTGAGATTAATAAAAGTTAAGGGACTGATTTTAGAATAAGAAAAATTAAGTGACTGATTTGAGAATAAGAAAAGTTAAGTGACTAATTTAAATTGATTGACATTATAATTTGTTTTTGATAAACATATTTAGGATATATATATATATATATATATATATATATATATATATATATATATATATATATATATATATATATATATATATATATATATATATATATTTAAAATATATTAATATATATTTTTAAATATATTGAAATTGTCACGGCTTGAATCACAAGTGATATCCAAGGTGATAACAGCACCAACGATAGCACTTGGGATGGCACACACTCACACTTCGAAAATAAAACAATTTTGTAAAAGAGTTTGCAGCGGAATAAAAACACCAAAATTGTTTTTCTCAAGTTATATAAACATAACTTGAGAGTGCCTCTTAGGCAAGACTTTATAATCACTATGAATGAAGTTACAAAGCCGAAAGTTCCCTATAGCTATATCTATTTTAAGCTCTATGGAACAAGAGATAAAGAACGGAATCCTATCCTAGCCTTCACACACCTTGACACCAAGGTAATCAAGTGCGAAATTACAAGGGAGAAAGGATTAAAAAGAACCAAACAAAGAACTCTATCTCTAAGCTTTTCGAAGGTGTGAATGTGATGAAATAATTGGCATGTCTTCAAATAAACCTTCCAAGCTTATTTATAATCTTCAATTACTTGAAGGCTACTCCAATAACAAAGATTTGGGCTGGTCTTGCACGTGGAGGAAGTATAGGGAGAGTGGGTTAATTTGTTTCCACAATTCTAGCTCCCACTTCCTATTTTGTAGCAACCGAGTTGTTTAATCCTCAAGCCATGCTTCCACGCCTTGTACTCCTTTGCTTTATCATCCTTGTACTTCTTCTATAACTCAGCAACAACCTTTGACAAAGTCTCCATAAGAGTTGTTGTTGTTTGCCAAAGTTACGAATTAATACATAAAATGTATTAATTCTTTTCTTCCAATTTCCACACGTGTCTAGCTCCTTCTTTGATGCTTTTGCACCCTGAAATATAACCATAAACCATAGACTATACAGACCATATTAGCACGTTAGTCCATTAAATAACAAACAAGAAATATACAACTATATAATTTTCAGTCCAGGAAATCATCTGCGATATCACCTGCAGATTACACTAACAATCTCCCCCTTAGTTGGATATTTCTTTCCAAACTCAATGTGTTGTTGTCCTGTAGGATTAGTCTATATACAAATGTACAGAGCATAGAACACAGAATAATATTTCCACAAAAAAATTAACTCCCTCTTAATCAAGGAGCTAATCCTAAACAATGATTTATCATAATAAACTAATTTATTTCAAACTTTAAAAAGTTTTCGAAATAAACTAAGTAACCATTAAAAACCATAACCATTGTAGCAAATATCATCCAAAAACTAGCAAAAAAAAACAACCTAGCAGATTAAGTTATTAACAAACCAACTAAAGTGTTTTAGCAAAAATAAACAAAATAAAAGTAAATTGTTTAAAGAACCACCACCATCACCAAAATAAAAACATTGTTTGTAGGACCACCACAAAAACAGTCACCCATATGATAGTGGCAACATCAACCTTCAGGTTTGTCAACCTTCAGGTTCAGCTTTCTTCTTCTTCAAACTCCTCTTCTTCCTCCTGATCTCCTTCCCTATCACTTCCACCATCACTTGGGCCAGCACTGGTGGTAGCACCTGCAGTAGCACCGGCTTGAAGTTCTAGCGGCGGCGAGATCCTCCCCCTGTTTGGGAAGAAATTTCATCAATAAAAGCATACATTACTGCTTAAGCTTAGCCCGTCCCTCAGCAAGTTCTCCTATTGCACTTATTTGTTTGTGCGGGAAGTTGAGAACTGTAGTCTTTGGGATTGATGGTCCGTAGTTGCCCAAAAGATTTATCATGTTGTTCGTAATACTTGCGGCATCGGTTCCTACAAAAGTATGAGGGGCAACACACGGGGAAGCACTTGGGGTATCACGTGGGATAGCGGCTGGGAGGAGCAGGGGTTGTTTCATCAGATTTGTTCCAAGGAAGATCTTTTGTATACCTTTTACCCTTTTTCGCTTGTTGATCAATGGTATAATACTCGGGTTCGATGGTGAAAACATCAGAGGCTTCAATGGGCAAGGATTGAAATACCAAAACTTTGAAGATTAGAGAAGGATAGGGGAAAAAGCTAATGTTCACTTCCTTTTTTCTACCCCATTGTGATGTACCCGATTTTTTTTTGCGAAAATCAAAACGGAGTCGCCACGCCATTTTTATTTTGAGAGCCAAAACTTTGAAAAAAGCCCGAGATCAGAAATTTAGGTTCGGAGGTCACGTTACGCGTCGGGAAGGACGTTAGTGTGCACCCGATGCGCCTCGCAAAACGAGTCTTCCAAACATTTGAAATCCTTTGTTGTGTGTGTGTGTGTGTGTGTGTGTGTTTTGACCAAAATGAGTTGAAACTGAGAAAAACAAAAATGGGGAACTCTTTATAAGACTTTGAACAATCCCCAAGATTTTTGGTATGATTTTTGGATTGAGTCTTGGCACTCAAAAGACCTTTTGAAGTTGAGAGCCACTTCTGCCAGAATGAAAGAAGGCAGTTGACCCTTGACTTTGAAATGGACTTAAAGGCTTCAAAACCTCAGAATCTGGGGAAAGTCCGAGAATAAAAGTTGCTTAAAACACCCTAAATAGGGTTTATGCAAAGGAAATTTCCATTTTTGAAGTAATTTGAGGGGTCAAAACCTTCTGGAAATCTCAGATGTGAAATCTGGATTTCCAGAAGCTGATGAACTTGCCTCTAAAAGAAAAATTGAAAAAAGGATTTTTACTCACTCAAAAAATAAAATAAAAATATGTATGGAAAGCTCTGGATGTTGGCTACAAAACGTATTTTGTAGTAAACACCCAATTCCAGGTTTTACTGGGTCCAAAAAATAGGAAAATGGACTGAGGTCTCAGAACAATGCTACTGGACAGCAAGATGTTCTTGAGGGAAAATGTGATTTTTGGGGGATTTGCATCTATGTTCACCCCATTTTCATCCCTATAATTGATACCACTACTTTTTGTTAAGTGTTTATCATATTCAAGTCATCCTTGGGGAATTTATGGGGTTTAAACATGTCCTTTGCAAAGGGAAAGGGGATATTTTGTAAAGATGAATTTAAAGAGAAAAAACAACTAAAGATTTAAAATGTGGACCATTTGAGATGGTCATTCATGAAGATGAACTTCAAGATGACCATCTTGGGTCAAAACTTAAGTGAAACTAGACATCAAGTAGATCCAAGTAAGAAGAACAAGATGATCAAGAAGTTAAAAGAGGATTTTAGGGTTTTGAGAAGGAGGGCTTTATCAATGGTGACACCCTATCTTCCTAAGCTTGGAATTTGACTTGAGGAGTATCAAGATTTGGTGTTTGGCTTGAGGAGTATCAAGGTTTGGTGTTTGGATTTGTGTTTGGAGTGAGATTGGGAAATATTCAAGAGAAAATGGTGGCAATCTAGGAATTCCCACTGTTTTCTCTCTATATTTCGCCAGAGTTTCGTTGCTGTGATCCAATTGTGTTGTGTAAACTGAGAGAGGAGGGTTCAATTTATAGGACACTGTGAGTGTCAATCATATCCGCGCGGATAGGGTTCGACGCGTGCACTGTTCATCTGCTACAGTGTAGGCTGTTGGACAGGAGGAATATTTTCAAAAAATTCAAACTGATTGCTGTTTTTCAACTTTCTTAATTCGGATTTTTCCAATTTATTTTCCTTTTTGAGATTCTTTTCTTGGTTTAACTTTAAATGGCAATGCCCATTTTACCCTTACTTTGTTAGAAAAGTTAGGAATGTTAGGAATTGTTGGAATTGTTATAACTTTCGTTAATTTTCTAACGAAAATTCTAACAAGCTCAAATTGGAGCATTTACAGTAGCCCCTCGGCGACGGCGCTTTCGAAGGAAGCGGGGTCGTCGATAAGAGTAAGGCTCCATATTTGGTAGGATGATCGAGTGATCGGGTGGCTGAACCTATTAATAGGCTACCTACGTATCCCGAATGGGAATCAAGCCAGTCGTAGTTCGGGTCTTTGACCCTGGGATGATGGCGTTTTAGGTGCCTCGAACCTTGATGAGTTCTGCAGTCGTTTGCTGAAAGAAACTCTGCTGGGGGTAAGAGATGACCGTTTTGGTCTGATGGCTGAAATTGTATATCCGCTCTGCCGGGGATAGGAAATGACCATTTTCGGTCTGATGGCTGAACCTAATGATAGGCTACCTACGTATCCTTAAGAGGAATCAAGCCAGTCGTAGTTCGGGTGTTTAACCCTAAGATTGGACTATTTTTGGGAAGTCGCCCTGAGATCTGACTATTTTTGGGAAGTCACCCTATGATCTGACTATTTTTGGGAAGTCACCCTAAGGTTTTGACTATTTTTGGGAAGTCGCCCTATGGTTCGAATATTTTGGGGAAGTCACCTTAAGGTTTTGATTGTTTTTGGGAAGTCGCCCTATGGTTCGACTATTTTGGGGAAGTCGCCCTATGATCTGACTGTTTTTGGGAAGTCACCCTAAGGTTTTGACTGTTTTGGGGAAGTCGCCCTAAGATCTGACTATTTTTGGGAAGTCACCCTAAGGTTTTGACTGTTTTTGGGAAGTCGCCCTATGGTTCGACTATTTTGGGGAAGTCGCCCTAAAATCTGACTATTTTTGGGAAGTCACCCTATGATCTGACTATTTTTGGGAAGTCGCCCTGAGATCTGACTATTTTTGGGAAGTCACCCTATGATCTGACTGTTTTTGGGAAGTCACCCTAAGGTTTTGACTGTTTTGGGGAAGTCGCCCTAAGATCTGACTATTTTTGGGAAGTCGCCCTATGGTTTGACTATTTTTGGGAAGTCGCCCGGGTAATAATTTCGGTTTGTCGAATTAGAGGATGATTACGATTTGTCGCTTTCCTCGTGTTGTGTGTTGAAATCGAAGTGATAGCGTTTTAGGTGCCTCGAACCTTGATGATGGCGTTTTAGGTGCCTCGAACCTTGATGATGGCGTTTTAGGTGCCTCGAACCTTGATTTGAAGGGATCGGTCTTACTTTTGCTACCGAGGATAATGGGAAAAGAAGCGGGATTCCGTTAACTTCGCTGGGGATTTTGTTAGCCTAAGTTAGAGTTTAGTTCAGGAGTATGAACCTAAATGGGGACCTAGTTCAGGAGTATGATTCTAAGTCAGGGTTTAGTTCAGGAGTATGAACCCAAATGGGGACTTAGTTCAGGAGTATGATTCTAAGTCAAGGTTTAGTTCAGGAGTATGAACCCCGAATGGGGACTTAGTTCGGGAGTATGATTCTAAGTCAAGGTTTAGTTCAGAGTATGAACCTAAATGGGAACTTAGTTCGGGAGTATGATCCTAAGTTGAGGTTTGGTTCGGGAGTATGGACCTAAATGGGAACTTAGTTCGGGAGTATGATCCTAAGTTGGGGTTCGGTTCGGGAGTATGGACCTAAATGGGAATTTAGTTCGGGAGTATGATCCTAAGTTGAGGTTCGGTTCGGGAGTATGGACCTAAATGGGAACTTAGTTCGGGAGTATGATCCTAAGTTGAGGTTTTGTACACAGGGAGACTATTTGAAGGTGTTCTCGCTGGGGAAGATTCGGGCTTATGAGAACTATCGGGAAAAGGGTGGCCAGGTCTTTGGTCAAGCGATTTGGACCTATGGTAGGCTGCCTACATATCCTGAGTGGGAATCAAGCCTGGATGTAGTTCGAAAATTGCTGGGGATGGTCTTTGATGGTTTGACAGTATTTGGGAGTCACCCGAGGTTTGACTGTTTTTTGGGAAGTCACCCTAAGATTTGATGATAATGTTCTTTTTTAGAAACGTAGTTGACTAAGATATGCTTTCATACTGTCTTTGTGCTTACATGTAGGCTAGGAAGGACCGAGGCTACGGGCGATGTTGATGAAGAGTTGTTAGGTTGCCGTTCGTGGGACGGTTTACTGCGACGATTTCTTTGTCTTTGGAGGCATTTTGACCTGAAGGAGGAGTTTGGTTGAGTCTGCATCTTGCTGGTGATCGTCAACCTTGTAGAGGTTGTTGAGCTTGTCTTCACATTGGGACTTCTTGCTTTTGAGAACTTGGTGTCTCTGACCGCATTGTATTTGAGAACTTGGCGTCCCTGACCAATTTGTATTTGAGAACTTGGCGTCTCTAACCGAATTGTATTTGAGAACTTGGCGTCCCTGACCGATTTGTATTGGAGAACTTGGCGTCTCTGACTGATTTGCATTTTGAGAACTTGGCGTCTCTGACCGATTTGTATTGGAGAACTTGGCGTCTCTGACCGAACTGTATTGGAGAACTTGGCATCCCTGACCGATTTGTATTGGAGAACTTGGCGTCCCTGACCGATTTGTATTTGAGAACTTGGCGTCTCTGACCGATTTGTAGACAGTGGAGGCTGTCTTCATCCATTTGTGGACATTGGAGGTCGTCTTTAGCAAGTTGCAGACGCCGGAGGTTGTCTTTGCCAAGCTATAGACATGGGGACTATCTTTGCCAAACTGTAGATGCTGGAGGCTGTCTTCATCAATTTGTGGACATTCGGAGGTCGACTTTGGTGAAGATCATCCTTGCTGAATTCCTGCATTCGTTATTGAAGAGGAAGATGCATATATGGCATTCATGATGACGGATGCATGCATAGAACCAAAAATGATTATGAGATGATGCATTTACTTGCTTTCGAAGATGCACCTATCCTAAGCTTTTGGCAGGGAAATTACGATTTATGATTTTCAATCACCTAGGATTTTTCCTATTGATTCAAGTTTTGTGCATGCTACATGAGCCCTTGGGAGATTTTTGTGGGGATGCATGGTGATGTATGTGTCGGAGGCTGTTTGGGACAGATTTTGAACAAGTGGGGGTGAGATCCCTCGACGGTATCACATGAGATTGGATTCGGATCCGGGTCTTGGTTGGAATTTTCCCTCTCAATCTTGGTCATTTGAAGGCGTCTTTGACGAGGCTCTAGGAGCACGTTGATATGAGTGAAGCTTCTTTCATTTGGGTGAGCTGTGACTTTGGCCGAAACCTTGTTCGGGGAATGATTTGATGGAATTGCTAATGCGGGAGAAACCACGATCTTGAATTCCGATGCTACGGGAAGGCTGCCGTGTACCAAGTTACGAAAAGTGAAATTCTTTCTTGATAAAAATTCGGGTCCAAAAGACCATCTTGACAAAGCCCCCGGATCCTGAGTAGGCAAAGTCCAGATTTTGAAGATGCGACTTGGCGAGTCTATCTCGTAGTGAAGAACCCAATGTGGACCCAAAGGTGGCTATAGAAGCCCCAGCTTGAAGAGCGTGCACGGGAGAACCGCTTAGCAAGCCCCGGCGTGAAGAAATTCGGAGCGGTCTTGCGTAGACGAGTCGTCATGTGACCGAGGAGGCACCCATCTTTTCAGATCTTAGTCAACCAGCCAATGGACAAGACTCAGAAATGTTTACGTGCAGGGGCACATCTTTCGAAAAGTGGGAATGAATCCCGATTTTGTGTATACACACTCGCTTTAGGTTTGACTCTTTTGAGAGAGTATAAGGATCACAAGGTGTGGAAAAGTGTATGGAAGCCCCTGGCGACGGAAAAGACGATGTTTGGCTCTATTTTCCTATGATATAGAAAGAGAAGACTTGTCGAGACACTTGAAAACTTGTCTTATTCATGATGATCACAAGGTTGCTTAAGACCCTTTGTTAATGTTCGGGTTATTCAATCCCTAAATCTGATATGAACAAATATTTTGGTTAATCACAAGGAGAAAACCAACTGATATCGAGAATCAAGCTCGGAAGGGCGGAAAGTGTATAGGGACGATCTTTGATGAGACCGGATTTTTTTTTTTTTTGAGATTTGTTTGTGATTTCGGCCAGGACCATTTACGGTTGCCTACGTTCCCTCCATTATGAAGAGCTCAGGTCGCCGTAGTTCGGGCTTATCCCGAATGAAAAGAGAACGAATGTTGAAATTCGAGGATCTGAGGACCTTTGGGGATTTTGAGGATTTGGAGGATTGAATAACATATCCCCTTAGAGTGTCCGTGAAAGACACGGATGCGAAGCCCCAGTGGGACATCCACGGCAAGTGTTTGTGAGGAGAAATGAAATATGCTCACATCAGGTTTAAATTTGCACAATCTTTGATTGATAATTTTGAACCAAGATGAATTAGATTCCGATTTAAGCAAGCAATGAAGCATTAATTTGATTTAGATCTTAAAGATTTTACGATGAAATTGCTATCCGATAGGAATTGCGGTGGGTTTCCGGCTTCGATCGGCCATTGGGTAATTTTGGAAGTTATGACCTCTTAAAGTGAGAGGTCGAATTTGGGCCTTTCTTGGCGAACCTCTAAAGATGAGAGGTTGGCTTGCAGGGATGTGTTTGGGAAATCTACGGCGGGGAAGATTAATTGCCTCTAAGAAAGAGAGGTCAAATTTTGGCTTTGGCCGAAGGCGAGGGTAATGGGAGTATTCTCTAAAATCGAGAGGATGGCTTAGGATTGATTTAGGGTAATGGTGAGAGGAAGTCCGAGCTATCGACAACCTTTTGCGATCTTGCGAGAATTCAGGCTCCTTTTGATCATTGGAGAGCTTCTTGAGAAGTCGGGGACTTTTGAGTTCTTCTTTTTTTGTTTTTTTTTTTTTTTGGAAGGCTTCCTGAGGAGCTTGGAATTATATCCGAGATTGTGAGGATTTTAAAATCCTTCTTTTGAGAATTCGGAAGGCCTCTTTGAGGAGTTGAGAATTATCTTTCCTTCCTTCACAACGTGAACATTTTATGCATCGCCGACTCTTGAAGCTAACTTCTTTGGCGTTGCTTGAACTTCTCTCGATAAGGAGCAAAGGTAATGGCTAAACAAGGTTTCAAAATATGCCGATCTTGAAATGAAAGGGTAGTGTTTAGTGAGGGTGAGGTAATGGCTTTCCTATGGGTGAAAGGCTTCAACCGCAATCCCTACCGGATGACCTAAACGAGATTAAGTCTTCATTGCTTGCTTAAGCTTTAAATGAGAAAAGATCCATGCAAATTCATCGAGCAACGAGGGGATGATGATGAAAGGGATGTGAGCATATGAGATGCAAGATGGGGAGTTGGTAAGCCCCAATTTGGGAAGGATATCAATTGATTTTCTCATTCCGATTAATTTAAATATTAATCATTTCAAAGAATTAGTGGTTGAGCAGCACAAGTGATCATTTTGGATAAAACCATTTCAATTAAGTGTAACGTGGGTGCGCAAGTGATGTCTCGAGTCTAGCAAGAAGAGAAAAAAGACTTATATTAAAAGTTTGGCATTTAACCACTATGTCCAAAATGGACTACAACGACAAATGTCCGGGGAAGGACTTAGGTGAAAGAAAAGTACTAGACCCTACGAAGGTTGACTCAAAAGACTAATTTAAAGATAGGTAGCCCCCAGTCTAGCCGCTCTTTCTTTGTTGAACCATGCATCTATTCTTCGACGCCTGGAGGACGGAGCTATTGCGGATCTTTCCATCGGGATTTCCTTGGCAATCTCTTTCTTAATCCAAACACTTTCATCGCTGCGATGGCTGATTCACCGACCTCACAAGGGCGAGTCAAATTCCATTATGCCCACAAGGCTTGAACCACCAAACTCGATCATGTTGACACTCATGTTGTTAGGGAGCGGGTTATTGATAGTATTAGGCCCTTCGAGGCATCTCTAACCTCCCTTGCTCAATCAACCCTTGAATGGCCTTTTTCAGGGACGCAATCATCCGTCAGGTGCCCGTGAGTGCGATGAAAGGCACAATGCTTGGAGGTATCCAAAGGAGCGTTGGGGTTTCTTGGGCGATAATTATCCAAAGGCCGGAGCAAACCTTCTTTTACCAATCCTCTAAAGATATCACTTAAAGGCATCCCAAGGTTTCTCAAGTCTTGGAGCGGGATCTGAATGCATCGAGGCTTCTTGGGAACAAAGGAAGTGGCATTATTCTGATCTGTCCCGCGTAGCCGATCGCCTCTTTGCCTTTAGCGAAAGCGAGAGTAGTGTTGGAGGGAGGAGCCCGATATACGTAGGCGGAGTGCGGCGATCGGCTGCTGATTGTAAGCCTTTTCAAACTTAGCCCGGAATTAACCATTGCACGCAAGTCGGCGTAGGGGAAGTGGGCGAGGGAAGCTCTCAAATGCGGCTTCAAGGATGAGCGAAAGATGTCTAAGCTTGCTCCTCGTCGGAGGAGGAATGGCCATTTCACCGAGCTTTAAGTTCCACCTCTTATAGAAATCCCCAATATTCTCATTAGGCGCTGCATCGTTGTTTGCACGTCAACTCTGTTTGTCTCCCATTCCAAGTTGGCTTTATACTTATACGTGAAAGTCTTGGTAATCTGTTCCCAAGTAGCCCTAGCTTGAGTGCAATCGGAAAAACCATTTCAAAGCCCACGACTTCAAAGAGAGACTAAAGTAATCGGCCAATTCTTGGTTTGTGCATCCCTTAGCCTTCATTGCCAAAGTATAGGTGTCAGTGAGTTTTAGGGCATGTACTCCCGTCAAACAATTCCAGAGTGGGCATCACAAACTTGTGAGGCGGGGGACAATCGAGTCGGGATACGTAGGCCGAAGAAGCGAGTGTTCTTTTTGGCGGTCAATTCAGCAATACGTGCTTTCATTTCCTTGTGTTGCTCCATAAACCAAGCCAATTGGGGATCCAAAGGTGGAGCGGGAATTCCTGGCCGATATTTGAGCTAGGAAGAGGACTAGGCATTGGTGGTGCATTGGTGGAAGGAATACCATATCCGGAGCATAGGTGAAAACCCGTCCTTGGCCCAAATTTCACAGGGAGTGTAGGTAGGAGCTTGGACAAAGGGATAGAATCCGGCAACTTCTTTGTTGGCTTCCAATCGGCGGAGAAGATGGAGGCGGATCTGAGGTAGCCGGATGGCTTGGATTTCCGGAGTGAGACCCGTAAGTAGGCTTAAGTGCGGGCTGCTTTGTCCACTGGTTGTTGAATTGCATGGTTTGGTTGTGGCGAGGATGCATAACCGAGAGGATACCGTGGTCTGGTGATTCCGATGAAACCTGGGATGGGGGCTTGGTAACCCATTGAACCCTGAGTGAGAAATGGGTTTGCGGAAGAGCTGTGTGAGGAGCAGTGAGCTAGCATCATTACGAGAGGGCTCTTTGTTGCCCAGAACCAAAGCGTGGTGGCATTCCAAACCGTTGCTTTGCGAAAGTCCGGATTGATTGGTCCCAACCGAGGCGGGATCCCAATTTGTTGTGGCATTCGGGGTATCCCCAACCATGGGAAGGCATTCCGTCTTGACTTTGTCCCATTTGAGGCATTGCGAACCGGATCGTCCGTCAGCCGCACGGATCCGGTGGTGCAGTTGGGGAGCCGGCTGACCTAGAGATCGAGGAGCATGGGCTCTGGTGGTAGTACCGTGGGAGGCCGGTGGTGGCATCCTAGAGTAGTCGGGTTGACCAAGAGCGGGATTGAGGTCTTCCTCTTCTTCCACAGTGAAGGTGCCATGCAGGTTGAGGCTGGCGGCCAATCCATGGCTTTTGATAGCCTCCATAAGGCGTTCAACCGTGCTTCTGGCGCACTCTCATACGTTCGGCTAGGCGGATTCCACTGTTGTTACGTCGAGGAGTCCGGGAGGCGGAGTGACGTTGTCCCCATCGTTACCGGTGATGCGAGACATTCTTAAATTCGGAGTCGGAACAGACGATGAAGGCGACGATGCGCTTGACTCTTCCCAGCGATTAAACGGTGACCCGGTGCAGAAACCAACCTTTGTGAGGAGTTGCGGGGGAAAGATACGAGGGTTCAGATGTATGGGAATTGAAGGAGGGCAGGTGTTTGGGCTTTGGGCTCATGCAACATGCAGTTATTTGTTCATGTTTACTTAAAACATGTTTTATTAACCTAATCGGTTGGAAAAGATTTCTCTTCTTTTTCGCAAACTACTCTGGATCCTGGATCAGTGGGCCCCGTCACTACGTCTATAAGCCCCTCGTATTCCACATATTTCGACCTCCCGGGGTGGACGGCCCGGGCGAGGGTCCTATAGGGCAAGCGGGTCCCACCAACCGAAAGAAAAACGATCTTAAAAGTCTGGCGGGTAATCGAGTCTTAACGAGCATTCGATGTAAATTACGGACAAAGCTGACGTCAAAAGTCAAGATCATGTCCGAGGGCTCGACGAAAATTCGGCATGATTTGGACTGATAAGCGTCCACAATTGATCTTGACTTGTCGTCAGTTAAGCCGTAATTAGGCATGGAATAATCATTAATCCTTGATGACTCGGTGTCAATCTTTGGGAGTCGGTGTATAATTTGTGTCGATCGAGCCGAAGTCAAGGCGCCGGTCAATATCTTGGTCAAAGTCTGCGGCGGAAAACCGGCGGAACTTCGGCTGATTAGGGTCCCGAAAGATATTGAGTCGGTATGCCGACAAAGGCTAGAAAGGAAAGGTCTATACACGAGACGGGGCATGACACGGACCGGACTAAAAACCAACCGGGTCTCGGACAAAGTGTGTCACGGACAAGTGCATGGTCGACACGAGGCTCCATGGGATGTTTGGGTAGTCCTGTGCTCGTCCGAGAGGCGTAATAAGACCAAACGGACCGCGACAAGGATTTCCCCGGGTTAGGGACGTAGTGTGCAGTGTACGGTCACGTGCGCGTAGTGTGCAAGCAGTCTATCTTCTTTTTCTGAGTAAAATAGAGATTTTTTATGTGTCTTAAAAGGCATGATGCATGATTGATTTTTTTTTTTTGAAAATTTTCTCTTCTTTTTTTTTTTAAAATTTTTTTTTTTAAATTTTTTTTTTGAAATTTTTTTCTTGAAAATTAATGAGCACATAATCACAAAAATTCCAACAGTTAGGGACATGATTTCCGACAGTCAAAATTTTGACTTTTTCCGAGGCGGTCAAAACAAACACGAAAATGTGCGAAAATCAACACACACAAAACAAAGGATTTCAAATGTCGGGACGGAAGCTTGACCCTCAAAAGTTTTTCTATTTTTTTTTTTTTGAAAAGATAAAACCTGATTATCCCCAGCGGAGTCGCCACTGTGATGTACCCGATTTTTTTTTGTGAAAATCAAAACGGAGTCGCCACGCCATTTTTATTTTGAGAGCCAAAACTTTGAAAAAAGCCCGAGATCAGAAATTTAGGTTCGGAGGTCACGTTACGCGTCGGGAAGGACGTTAGTGTGGACCCGGCGCGCCTCGCAAAACGAGTCTTCCAAACATTTGAAATCCTTTGTTGTGTGTGTGTGTGTGTGTGTGTTTTGACCAAAATGAGTTGAAACTGAGAAAAACAAAAATGGGAAACTCTTTATAAGACTTTGAACAATCCCCAAGATTTTTGGTATGATTTTTGGATTGAGTCTTGGCACTCAAAAGACCTTTTGAAGTTGAGAGCCACTTCTGCCAGAATGAAAGAAGGCAGTTGACCCTTGACTTTGAAATGGACTTAAAGGCTTCAAAACCTCAGAATCTGGGGAAAGTCCGAGAATAAAAGTTGCTTAAAACACCCTATATAGGGTTTCTAAAAAGGAAATTTCCATTTTTGAAGTAATTTGAGGGGTCAAAACCTTCTGGAAATCTCAGATGTGAAATCTGGATTTCCAGAAGCTGATGAACTGGCCTCTAAAAGAAAAATTGAAAAAAGGATTTTTACTCACTCAAAAAATAAAATAAAAATATTTCTGGAAATCTATGGATGTTGGCTACAAAACGTATTTTGTAGTAAACACCCAATTCCAAGTTTTACTGGGTCCAAAAAATAGGAAAATGGACTGAGGTCTCAGAACAATGCTACTGGACAGCAAGATGTTCTTGAGGGAAAATGTGATTTTTGGGGGATTTGCATCTATGTTCACCCCATTTTCATCCCTAGACTTGATACCACTACTTTTTGTTAAGTGGTTATCATATTCAAGTCATCCTTGGGGAATTTATGGGGTTTAAACATGTCCTTTGCAAAGGGAAAGGGGATATTTTGTAAAGATGAATTTAAAGAGAAAAAACAACTAAAGATTTAAAATGTGGACCATTTGAGATGGTCATTCATGAAGATGAACTTCAAGATGACCATCTTGGGTCAAAACTTAAGTGAAACTAGACATCAAGTAGATCCAAGTAAGAAGAACAAGATGATCAAGAAGTTAAAAGAGGATTTTAGGGTTTTGAGAAGGAGGGCTTTATCAATGGTGACACCCTATCTTCCTAAGCTTGGAATTTGACTTGAGGAGTATCAAGATTTGGTGTTTGGCTTGAGGAGTATCAAGGTTTGGTGTTTGGATTTGTGTTTGGAGTGAGATTGGGAAATATTCAAGAGAAAATGGTGGCAATCTAGGGATTCCCACTGTTTTCTCTCTATATTTCGCCAGAGTTTCGTTGCTGTGATCCAATTGTGTTGTGTAAACTGAGAGAGGAGGGTTCAATTTATAGGACACTGTGAGTGTCAATCATATCCGCGCGGATAGGGTTCGACGCGTGCACTGTTCATCTGCTACAGTGTAGGCTGTTGGACAGGAGGAATATTTTCAGAAAATTCAAACTGATTGCTGTTTTTCAACTTTCTTAATTCGTATTTTTCCAATTTCTTTTGCTTTTTGAGATTCTTTTCTTGGTTTAACTTTAAATGGCAATGCCCATTTTACCCTTACTTTGTTAGAAAAGTTAGGAATGTTAGGAATTGTTGGAATTGTTATAACTTTCGTTAATTTTCTAACGAAAATTCTAACAAGCTCAAATTGGAGCACTTACACCCATGAAGCTAAGTGTTTAAACACTAATCTTCCAAAGTTAATCCTTAAATTTTTACCCAATCTATACAACACATTCGCATGCTCCAATGTCACAATAGGTTCATTAGTTGTAGGAAGCCAATTGAAGATGCACAGTTTGTGTAGTACAGAATAGAGAGAAGATAATCTAGAAGCATGAAGTTTCTCTTTCAAAGGCCAAGACTGCAGTTTGTTGTGAGTGAGAAATTTTACCATTTCATCTCTATTGACCCTAATGTTCTCATCATCTACATTAGGGAGGCCTAAAACTTTGTTGATTAGGGCTGGAGTAAAAGAATAGACTCTTCCCCTAACAAACACTTTTCCATATTTAGCAGACCCTTCATCATCCAAATGAGCATGTAAATTGGCAAAGAAATTGCGAATGACACTCTCAACAAACACAGATACATGATTATTAGCATTAATAAAATTCCTGTCCTTTAAAAACTGAACCACTCCTTCCTTTTCCAACTGACCCTCATCAATGTGCTTCTCTTTTAAAATTCTCTTACTCGTACTATTTAACCAAAGTTCCATATTTTCTTTCCTATAATATTCCGTAGTAAGAAAAGGTTTTGGAAAAGCTTTATCCTCTTCGGTTTGAGTAACCTCATCACCGTAATTATCACTAGAGGAATGTTTAGGAACAGTAAGAGGGGGCAAGTGTTACCTCGGATGATATCCTCTTCTTGCTAGCACTTCTGGTAGCACTCACGCTTTGCCCTTGGCCTTCTTTTCGATAATCGAGAGAGTCTCCTCTTCATCACCATCTACCCAAGCATCAAATGAGTCCACAGAAGGCTCCTTTTCCTTGTTTGCTTCAAAGTTCTCGTCACTCACATGGGGTGAGGACACATCAATAGAGCTTTCTGAGACTTCAACTGGATCAAGAGAGGTATTTGAAGTTGCCTTGGACTTGATTGATCTAATGCGGTTGGAAGACCTCCTTTTTGCGATTTGGGGAGACAGCTTGGCAGTTGGGGCTTTCCTCTTCCTTTTTGGCTCGGTAGGGATGAGAGTCACCTTAGGAATGCCTTGATCAAACGAGGTAATGGGGCCAGAGGTAGGAACAATCGCCATTGTTGGTGGAGAAGAGCTTGGAGTGATCATTGGGGAAGTTTCCATGGCCACGCGAGATGCCACGGATGGAGCAATGCTAGGTGAGATGTCCATTTGGTCCGTGTGGGAAGGTTCGGTACTAGCTTTGGATGGAGATGCCATGGAGATATGAGGGAATTTTGGAACGTATTTTTGACCTAGGATTTTTGGGAGAGAAGAAGACGCTGGAAGGAGGGTTTTAGAGAGATGAGGGTAACAGTTAGAGAGAGGAACGGAGGAGGTTGAGTGAAAATAGGGAGGAAGAGATTTAAAGGGGAACAAGATTTTAATTTGATTTGACATAATGAAACCTATCTAATCAATCCCTATTATCTCTCAAACTAATCCCTATCCACACAAACCGAATTAAACCCTAACCACTTCCTTTTTAAAACTCTTTTTAAATCAATACAACACGGTTGCAAAAAAAATAAAAAAGAAAGAATTTTTTTTTTTTTTAAAATAAGTAAAACAAATTTGTAACTAGGCCCAAGACAATATATGCACAAATTAAAATAAGTATGGGCTAGTTACTAATTTATGTTTACCAAAAATAAATGAAACTTGTCGAAGACGTTTTCAAAATCGTAAACTCTTTAATTAAAAAGACTTTCAGATTTTGAGAAATTAATCAACAATATTTCGAAAATAAGAAATTAAAAAAAACTAATATAGCACACACTAATGTGTTAAGGCAATGATGGCAACACGTAGGATAACACATATGATATAAAACCCCTTGATAAATAATTTTCAGTTTCAAACATTTGAGGCATAATAAGCTTAGCCTTTTTAGACACTTCAGGCATAACAAGCTGAGCATTTTTCATGCACTTTAGGCATTATATGCCTATATATATTTTTAAGTACATTGCTTGTTAAACACGTCTCAATACACTTCTTTAAACAAGAAAGCATCGTAGTAACGAGCTCCGTGCTTCAAGTTATATTTCAAGTGTAGAGACCAAGTGATCTATGCCTTTCAAGTAGGGTACACTGTAGTAGCGAACTCCATGTCCCTAATACTTAGCATAAATCACCTCATACCTTCTCATTGGCAAGAGTACATCGTTGCAGCGAACACCGTGCCCCGAGCTCGAGAGAAAAGTATGAAAAAACGCCTTTGCCTTTTATTTATCAAAAAAAAAAAGATTAGTGACTTTGTCACTTTAAGCATATGAAGGGGAATGATATCAGACGTGCTAACCTAAATAATAACCTACCATAACAAAAAGGTCAGCATGTGCCACAGTTAGAACTAAGCTAACCAAATAATAAAGCATTTTCTTTTTTCTTTTTTTTAAATAAATAACCAAAGAAAAAATACACTAATATACAAGTGTTACCCTAAGTGATAACATCACATGGGGTAGCACAGACGAACAGACTCAGAGATTACAAAGACCAAGAGATCTTTTCAAACTAGAAAATCTCTCGTGGTCTAAGGCCTTGGTAAAGATGTCAGCCAGTTGATACTTAGTATCAATATGATCAATGTTAATTAGGCCTTTATCTACCATATCTCTAAGAAAATGATGACGTATGTCAATGTGTTTGGTACGGGAATGTTGAACTGGGTTTTTTGAAATGTTGATAGCACTCAGGTTATCACAGTACATAGTCAAAGAATTACTCTCTAGGCCATAGTCATCTAACATATGTTTTAGCCAAATAAGTTGTGAACAACAACTACCGGTAGAACATACTCGGACTCGAGTTTGTGGAGAGAGAAACACAATTTTGTTTATGACTATACCATGAAACTAAATTGTTGCCCAAGTAAAAACACCCCCACTAGTACTCTTCCTATCATCCATATCCCCCGCCCAATCCGAGTCACTAAAGCCAACCAAATTGATATTAGTATCCTTACTAAACCAAATCCCTAATTCACTTGTTCTGAAACATATTTAATTATCTTTTTGACGGAATTAAGGTGAGAGACTTTAGGATTGGCTTGATAACGTGCACAAACACACACGCTGAACATGATATTAGGACGACTAGAAGTGAGATAGAGAAGGCTACCTATCATTGAACGATAAAGAGTAGGATCAACATCCTCACCTACTTGATCTCTACCAAGTTTGAGAGAAGAACACATGGGGATTTTTGAACTTTTTGCTCCTTCCAACCCAAACCTTTCTACTAGGCTCTTTGCATACTTGCTTTGTGAAATGAATATTCCTTCATTTGATTGTTTCACCTGCAAGCCTAGAAAGAATGTTAACTCTCCAATCATGCTCATTTCAAATGTTGATGTCATAGCTTCTACAAAATCTTTTAAACATGTTTGAGAAGTAGAGCCATAAACTATGTCATCAACATAGATTTGAACAATGACTATTTCTTTGCCATGCCTTAGGATAAATAAGGTCCTATCTGCTTCACCTCTTGTAAAGCCATATTCAAGTAAAAAAGAGGTTAAGCGACCATACCATGCACGTGGAGCTTGTTTCAAGCCATATAAGGCTTTATCAAGTCTATATACATGGTTTGGTAGATGAGGATCTTCAAATCCTTTTGGTTGTTCAACAAAAACTTCTTCTTTTAAATAACCATTTAAAAAGGCAGCTTTAACATCCATTTGAAACAAGGTAATTTTTAGAAAACAAGCTATAGCCAAGAGGAGTCTTATAGATTCTATTCTAGCAACGGGAGCAAAGGTCTCATCAAAGTCAACACCTTCAATTTGGGTGTAACCTTGTCCTACGAGACGAACTTTGTTCCTAACAATATTTCCTTGCTCATCTGATTTTTTTTGAAAATCCATTTAGTACCAATAACATTTGTATTACTAGGACGTGGTACTAAACACCAAACTTCATTACGAGCAAATTGTTCAAGTTCCTCTTGCATGGCATGTATCCAAAAATTATCTTTTAAAGCTTCGTAAATATTTTTGGGTTCTAAAGAAGAAACAAAACAGAATATTTTACCTTGTGGTATGTGGTGGACATACACACATACCTTGCCATTTCACGGTCACTAAAATGTCCTTTGTTCCTTGTTCGTACTCCCTTCACTAGCTTCTCCAATAATTTGAGAGGAAGGATGGTCTCTTCGATCCTAGCCGGTGGATCCCTTCTCAAATCTTCATGCACATGAGCATCATCATCTCGACTGTTCATCCTTTTCGCTTGCCGGATTGGTTTTGGGTGATACCTGAGATGCTATCCCTTCAAAGTGGCAACACTTGGGCCAAGACTGGGGTATCACTTACTTGATTTTGATTCTCCAGCTTCTTCCAGAATATTAATGGAGATTCCTGTACTCCATCACCTCGTAACACTTGCTAAATCATCAAAAACAACGTTAATTGATTCCCGAATGGTTTTTAACCTAAGGTTATAAACCCTATATGCTCGATCGTCCCGAGCATACCCAAAAATATAGCCTTATCACTTTTAGAGTCAAATTTAGCTAAGTAATCCCGATCATTTAGAACATAACACACACACCCAAATGTATGAAAATAATGAACCTTTGGTATCCTACCATTCAAAATTTCATAAGGTGTCATTCTAGTACCAGGTCTTAGAAAAACCCTATCGTCCGTGTGACAAGCCGTGTTTATGGCCTCAGGCCAAATCTTTTTGAAATTCTTTTTGAAAACAACATCACACGTGCCATTTCAAGTAAGGTCCTATTTTTCCTTTCAGCCACCCCATTTTGGTGAAGTGTTTTAGGAGCAGAAACTCATGTTTAATTTCTTTTAATTCACAAAAAGTAAAGAACAATGAATTATCAAACTCCGTTCCATGATCGTACCTTATTCGCATGATAAGAGCAGAAAACATGTTTTCGATTTTAGCATGTAAGACTTTAAACTTTTCAAAAGTTTCTGATTTTTCTTTTAAAAAATATACCCAAGTAAATCTAGAAAAATCATCAACTATTACAAAAGTATATTTCTTACCTCCTAAACCTGCCTACCTCAATCGGACCCATTAAATCCATATGCATTAATTGAAAACAAGGCGTTGTCCCGAATACTCCTCATTATGTTGGGTAGCACTATGGGTAGCACATGTTTGTTTACCTTTTAAACAATCTTCACATATGATTTTTGTACTAATGTCCAGACTAGGTATACCTCTTATAGCTTCAAAGATTAATGAAGTTTCACAATGTTACGAAAATGGACATGACCCAACTTTTGATGCCATAAGGTAACATCATCAACCCTCATGAGAATGACACACTTGTTTATCCTCAACAAGATAACAATATTACTTGACCTAGTACCAGTCATAACACGCTTATTGGTACAATCAAAAACTTCACAAGTGTTTTTATTGAATTTTACTTCAAGGTTGTCATCACAAAGTTGGCTAATACTAATTAAATTAGTTACCAGTCCATCAACATGCAAAACATTTTTCAAAGCAGGAAATCCAGTGTACATTTAATACGCCTTTTCCTACTATATTACTCTTGCCACCACCACCATATGTTACACTACCACCTTGAATAGGTTCATATTCCTTTAAAAATATTTTTGTTCCACATATGACGAGAACAACCACTATCAAAATACCATGAACCTTCAACATTAGTTTTTAAGGCAAAGTGCATACAACATCACATATCGATTAGACTTAGGTTTCCACACTTTCCTACTTTGATAATTTTTCTTCGATCGACAGTGATATCTCGACATGCTAGGTAGCACTTCGGTATCACACAGAACTGGACTGCTTTCTTTAAGAGAGTTTTGCAATCATTTTTCAAATGTCCAAAGAGAGTAGCAATGTAAGAGTTACATATTTTTACCTTGTCGAAGACTTATCGAAGATATTGGTTCAACATGATCTCTTTCTTTAACAAAAATTAACTTATCTTCTCAGATAGACAAAGTAGATGTAATAGCATTTAAAGACTCTTGAAAACCCATACCGCCTTGAGTGGTTTGGACAACCCAAGAATTGCATCTAACTTGGTAGAACTCGTATTGAGTTTCTTGAATGTTGTCTCGGCAAGTGTAAGTTTGCTCTTGACTTTGTCCAGCCTCCACATCCTTCTTTGTGAGTTGAACTTCCAATCTAGTCAAGCCATCGCTAGGTCTTGAACCTCTTTGGACGAGAGAGATCACCTTCTTGTTCTCTTTCTTCCATTCATCCACCAATTCTTTGCAAAGGTTCTTAAGACCACAAATGAGTTCATCCTTCTTGAACTCCTTCTCATCTTGTGAACAACCCGCATCCATGTTAACCGTAACCCACAAAACAAACAACATTTATCAAATTTAAATCTCGTATACCGTTGGATGATATCTCGTGTGCTATCCCATTTTGGATATCACCCGGGGTATCACCGATGTAATCCGAGTCACGCGCTTGTGACCATCACTGCTGTTTGATCTGAATCTTCAGATTGATTGGTCTCTTCATCCTCATTGTCACTGAGAGAAACCCATAGGTTCTTTCCCATCTTCCTTAGAGTGTTAGCACACTCATTTGAGTAATGACCCCATCCAGAGCAAGCATGACATTGGATTGATTCAAGGTATTTTGGATCAGATCTGGATTGATCTGATGATGCTCTCCTTATGGGACCACCTTTCTGAGTAGATGGAAATGTCCTCTTGGGCATTGAATTGTACACCTTGGCTTGTTGCTCTTTAGCCTTTACCTGCACATTTTCTTTGTTAAATTTTCTCACCATTGAGTTATATTTCCTGGTAAGTAATGCAACACTGGCATCTTCACCTAATTCCTCAAAAATTTCGTCATCCTCATTAGTTGACCCACTAGAGGATTGAACTTTTAGAGCAACACTCTTGCCTTTAGAAGCTTCACTTTGCTCAGCAAGGTTTGACTCAAAATTTTTTAAGATGCTCATTAAGGAATTGATGTTCATAGTAGAAAGATTGTGAGCCTCTTCTATAGATGAAACCTTAATATTAAAACGCTCAGGGAGAGTTCTAATAGCCTTTGAAACCAATTGTTTGTTTGTAAAAGGTTCACCTAAAAGTTGACACTCATTAGCAATGTCAAACAATTTTTCAAAATAAGAGGAAATGGTATCACTTTCACCCATTCTCAACCTTTCAAATTTGCCAGTAAGACCTCTAAGTTTGTTTTCACGCACACTAGAATCACCTTCACAAAACCTTTGTAAAATATCCCAAGCTTCTTGAGCTGTGGAACTATTTTGAACAAGTTTAAAAATATGCATGTCAACCCACTCAAAGATAGCATTAAGAGCTTTCTCATTATAGTTAGCCAGTGGTGATCTCTTCATTAGTCCACTCACCTTCAAAGTTTAACTCGAACATCACCATCCTCATCGGGAGGTAATAGTGGAAGAGAGTACCCATGAACTATAGATCGCCATGCTCGAAGATCAATTGATTTGATATGCGAGCGAAGGCGAATTTTCCAATATGCATAATTCGAACCATCTAAAACAGGAAGACGTTTTTGGTTTGGATTTTCAGGATCAAAAGCCATGATAAAAAGGACTAAACACTTAGTATCGTCAAGTGAGAGGCTCTGATACCAATTGAAATTGTCACGGCTTGAATCACAAGTGATATCCAAGGTGATAACAGCACCAACGATAGCACTTGGGATGGCACACACTCACACTTCGAAAATAAAACAATTTTGTAAAAGAGTTTGCAGCGGAATAAAAACACCAAAATTGTTTTTCTCAAGTTATATAAACATAACTTGAGAGTGCCTCTTAGGCAAGACTTTATAATCACTATGAATGAAGTTACAAAGCCGAAAGTTCCCTATAGCTATATCTATTTTAAGCTCTATGGAACAAGAGATAAAGAACGGAATCCTATCCTAGCCTTCACACACCTTGACACCAAGGTAATCAAGTGCGAAATTACAAGGGAGAAAGGATTAAAAAGAACCAAACAAAGAACTCTATCTCTAATCTTTTCGAAGGTGTGAATGTGATGAAATAATTGGCATGTCTTCAAATAAACCTTCCAAGCTTATTTATAATCTTCAATTACTTGAAGGCTACTCCAATAACAGCCTTGGGGCTGGTCTTGCACGTGGAGGAAGTATAGGGAGAGTGGGTTAATTTGTTTCCACAATTCTAGCTCCCACTTCCTATTTTGTAGCAACCGAGTTGTTTAATCCTCAAGCCATGCTTCCACGCCTTGTACTCCTTTGCTTTATCATCCTTGTACTTCTTCTATAACTCAGCAACAACCTTTGACAAAGTCTCCATAAGAGTTGTTGTTGTTTGCCAAAGTTACGAATTAATACATAAAATGTATTAATTCTTTTCTTCCAATTTCCACACGTGTCTAGCTCCTTCTTTGATGCTATTGCACCCTGAAATAATGTCAATTTAGCGACGAAAATATCCGTCGCTAAAATGGTTCGAAAATAAAACGACAATTTAAATAGAGACGAAAAATCCGTCGCTAATCCGTCGACGTACATATATGTCTCTAAATTGGTGACGGACATATCTGTCTCTAAATCGAAGACGGACATATCTGTCTCTAAATTAGAGACGGACATATCTGTCTCTAAAACTGCTACAAAATAGCGACGCCCAATTTAGCTACCAACCTGCACCCACGGATTAGCTACGGAACAAATCTATCTCTAAACACGATTTAGAGACAGAATCTTCATTTTAGCTACAGAATTTGCCGTCTCTAAAACGAATTTTCCTTGTAGTGGTAATATATTGACGAAAATGGCTATTCTTACCATATCGGGAAAGAAAACTAATACCCTGTGACATGAGAGATTTGTCGGTCATTATTCGTCAATTATTGTTCAATATTGATAACAGTCTGTCCATGACTTACATGGATACGAGGGGTGCATGTGTAATATACAATTGTACAGGGGAAGTCAATGTAAATATAACTTAGGCAGTTACAAGTTGTTAGGATGTTGTCCAAATAATGTTGCACATGATTAATGTTATTCTAACATGATTAAGATATTAAACAAAAGCTAATTATTCTTTTTATCGTTTGCATGGTTCTTATCGGGGAAGCGTGTCACATTGGACTAACCGACATATATTTTGGTTTTGAATATTTTGTGTTTGACACATAGGAGAATTCACGAGAAAGTTGAGAGAAAAGTAATCGTTATAATAACAATTATATGTTCAGAAAACATTCAAATGTACGTAATATATTGACGAAAATGGCTATTATTACCATACCGGGAAATAAAACTAATACCCTATGACATGAGAGATTTGTCTGTCATTAGTCGTCAATTATTGTTCAATAATGATAATTGTCTGTCTACGACTTACATGGATACAAGGGGTGCATGTGTGATATACAATTGTACAGGGGAAGTCAATGTAAATATAACTTAGGCAGTTACAAGTTGTTAGGATGTTGTTAGATTGTTAGTCAGTTAGTGGTTTGATAGAATGTTCATATTATCTTTTATATATACATTCAAGTACAGAGAATACAATGATGATTTTCATTCTCTCAAATTTCCTTCTCATTCTTCTCATTCTTCTCTCTCTCTCTCTCTCTCTCTCTCTCTCTCTCTCTCTCTCTCTCTCTCTTCTAACATGGTATCAGAGCTAGAGCCATCAATTTGGGTTGATCTCGTTGGGACAGCCCGCCCCACCATTCAATAGGGGTGAATTGGGATTTAAAACTATTAACCCAAATTAAAGTGGGCCAATTCGGGCTGACCCATACGGATGCGAGCCAAACGGGTTTGGGGCAGGGCGGGGTCGGCCAACCGAGCCTTTTTTTCAGCGCCCTCTCAAAATGACTACATCAAATTTTCATTTTTTTTCTTACCCCGTTGTGTCGTTGACATTCCCTTTTATATTCTAGGGTTTTCTAATCCCTCTTTTCACTTCAGTTCCAGTTCAAACGCCGTTGCCTTCCTCGTCCTCGCCCTCGCTCTCGCCCTCGCTCTCAATCTCTAATCTCTTTCCCTCTCTCGATCAAACTCTGTCGCCGACGACACACTTTCAATATGTGATCTTGTTTTAAATTTTTGATGTGACGGATGTATAGGTGATGGCTTGCTCTCGGTGAAATTTTGAATGCCACAAGTTTTTGTTTCTATTATGATGAATGTGCTTTTTCATTTTCATTTTGATTTTTTTTTTGCTTTTTAATTATTAAGAGAAGCGAGATCTGTATGCTTGTTTGAGTACTCTTACCTCCTCCTCCCTACACATTCACATAAATCAAACCCATTACAGAGTATATCTAACTGGTGATTTGACTTTGTAACAAGACGTGTCGCATTGATATGAAAAAATGAATCTATGTTTTGTTATTGATGGATTTTTAGCATTGATTATGAGAAGGATGAGAAAATATATTTTTGTTGAAACTGTAGGTTCATTGCTATAATTTAATCTTGTCTGTTTTGTTTTTTTTATATCAGAAATGACATCTAGCTCGATTAAACGAAATACTAATGTGGATGGCAATGAATTTGAAGACTTGGAAATTACTGAAGCTAGTGAGCAGCCTAAGACTAAGGTTATGTCGGGTAAAATAGGTAAAGAATATTCTGATGTGTGTAATTATTTTGATAAACACTATAATCACCCAGATTGAATTCCAAGAGTTGTATGTAAAGGGTGTAAACAAGTGTATAAGTGTGGTGGGAAACAATATGAGACTTCACAATGTAAGCGTCATCTTCAAAAATGTCCCAAGTTGAAGTATTATGATATAAGTCAAATGGTTATCGATCATGAGGGGAATGTTAAAACTAGAAAATTTGACCAAAAGATTGCACACGACCTATTAGCACAGTCAATAATTAAGCATGATTTGCCATTTTCTTTTGTTTAGTATGATGGATTTGGAAGTTTTGTGACGTATTTGAATCCTGAATTTAATTGCATCTCTAGAAATACTGTTGTTTCAGACGTTAATGCAATATACTTGAGAGAGAAAGCAAAACTTAAGAAAGCTTTGGAAGATACTCCCAATATAATTTGTTTAACTTCTGATTTGTGTACAACATACAGTGGCGAAGGTTACATTTGTTTGACTGCTCATTATGTTGATGTTGATTGGAAACTAAATAGTAAGATTTTTAATTTTGATCATATGCCACCTCCACATTTGGGAGTTGAAATAGCAAAAACATTGCTTGAGTATTTAAAGGAATGGGGAATTGAGAAAAATATTGTTTCTTTGACATTAGATAATGCATCTAGTAATGAAAATATGCAAGACAATTTGAAAGAGCAACTTGGTTTTCTGGATAATAGCCTCTTCTGTGACGGTGATTTTTTTCATATTCGTTGTTGTGCTCACATATTAAATTTGATTGTTCAATAAGGTTTGAAAATGGTCAATGTTGCTTTTCTTAACATAAGGGAATCTGTTAAGTATGTTCGACCTGAGAGTAGGATGAAAAAATTTAACGAATGTGTGAGAGAAGTTGGTAATATTGACACACGTGTTGGTTTGCGCTTCGATGTGTCTACTCGTTGGATTTCAACTTACTTAATGTTAGATAGTGCCATTAAATATAAGAAAGCTTTTACTCTTCTTCAGTTGAATGATATGAATTATAAGTATTGTCATTCAATGGATGAGTGGAGTAAGGGTGAGAAAATATGTGAATTTCTTAAACCTTTTTATGACACTACAAACTTGATTTCAGGCTCTTCTTATCCAACGGCTAACTTATATTTTATGCAAGTTTGGAAAATTGAATGTTTATTGAGAAAAAAACATGTTGAATGAAGATGATTTGATAAGTAAAATGAGTAAAAAGATGAAAGAAAAGTTTAAGAAATATTGGGCTCATTATAGTACGGTTCTTGCTTTTGGGGCTGTTTTTGATCCACGTATAAAGCTTTCAATGTTGGAGTATTTTTATTCAAAAACGGAGAATAATCCTATTGAAACACAAGAGAAGATGTCACTTGTCAAGGAAAAGTTATACAAACTTTTTGGAGAATATGTTAAAAAGAGGATCAATAATTATTTCACTACTAGCTTTCCACAACCACAATTTTCTTTTGTTACACCTTCACAAATGGAAAACAATGGAGGATTACGTAAAAATAAGGGCAAGCGAATATTTGATGTAAGTATTAAATTTATCTTTTTTTTCTATCATTTTTCAATTTTTCTAATATATATATATATATATATATATATATATATATATATATATATATATATATATATATATATATATATATATATATATATATCATTTCATGTACATTTATTAATTTAAGTATTTTACTATTTGAAGGAATGTTTGGAATATGAGAGTGTAACTGTTGCTACTGCGGGAAAGTCACAGTTGGATCTCTATTTGGATTAGCAAAAGCTTGAGTTTGCATTTTATGAAGATTTTGATGTCTTAGATCATAAGAAATGTCATAACCACCATTACCCTATTATTGCGCGAATTGCATGTTATGTTTTATCTATCCATATTATTACTATTGCATCAGAGTTATCATTTTCCATTGTTGGTCGTATCCTCACCAAGTATAGAAGTTGCATACTTTCTCGAAATGTGCAATCTCTTATTTGTGCTCGAAATTGGTTATATGGATTTGTTAATTTCGTATCTTCGTTTATATTTAATGATAATTTAGATATGTTGCTTTATTATTTTTTACTTGACAATTATTTTTGTATTTTTATTTGAATGCAGGGGAAGTCAATGAAGATAAAGACTTTTTAAAAGCATCCTTATCAAGTGAAGGGTCCAATGTTGTTGAAATTGTTGAGTAATGAAGAATAAAAGGTATATAAATAACTAATCTTTTAGACAGAGTTTTGACTTAGATTATGTCATGTTTTGTTTCAATTGTTTGCCTTGATTTGACCTCTGTTATTTTTTATTCAAGTTAATTTGACTACTGTTTGGATTGATATTTGACACCTATTTATGCGTGAATTGTTAGTTCAATTGTTGTTTCATATGCAATTGTGTTTGAAGATTTGAGTGACTTTGCTTCTAAGCATTATCCATCTTTGATTACTTGGGATGTCACATTGTTTGGTGAGAAGTATGCTATTATAAGATATTGTGGCTTTTTATTTGAATTAGGGCCATAAATGTGGGGAATAAGTTTGGATTTCTATCATTTCTAATTATTTTTTTAATTGCAATTTTTCATTTAACTGTTGCAGTAAGTAACATTTTCTTTGGCAACAGTGAAGAACAAGAGAAGGCCACTGAAGAAGCCACAGGATTGTTGAAAACACTTGAAAACCAATTTTGAAGATTTGAGTCCTTCTGAATTTTTGGACAACTAAAGAAGCCACAGGCCACTGAAAAAGAGAAGGCCACTAAAGAAGGCAATTGTGTTTGAAGATTTGAGTTGAATTGATGATGTTTGTTGGGCAAGTGGTATTTTCTGCCATTTCTGGTTCAGTTTCTGTTTCTAGATTCTCCTTTTGATTTTTAAGTCCTTCTAAATTTTTGGGGATGATGAATTGATGATGTTTGTTGGTTTTGTGTGAACTCTAAACTTTGACTTGATTAAATTTTGTAAAATTGTGAATACTTGATACTTGCCATTTTGGTTGTAATTTTTATTTTTTTTTAAAAGAATGGTTTATGTTTGTCCATTCTTTGAGGCCATATTTTTACTTTCATGATAAAATTTCATTTATTGGCTTGGTCCGCATTGGCCCGCCTGGCCCACTTACCCAAGGTGAGTTGGGTTGGGTTGACATATTTCGAGCCCGCCGGGAATTCGGGCCAACTCGCCCCGCCCCGCTTAGGGGCGGGTTTAGGCGGGTTGGACCCGCCCTGCCCCGCCATCCCATATTGACATCTCTAATCATAGCTATGAAGATTCATTCAACCTAATTTCTCAAATTGTTCTTAATTTATTGTTCTATCCTGCTTATCATTGGCGGATCCTACTACGACGAACACTATACCTGATTTCTATGATATTGAAGCCTCTACATTGCAATTAAATCCAAATCATCCATTATTTCTGCATCCAAATGATCATCCAGGTCTCAAATTAGTGAATCAAGTTCTCACTGAGGTCAATTATGTGCAATGGAGTCGATCGATGATCATTGGTTTGTCAGCCAAATTAAAACTAGGTATGGTCGTTGGAAATTGTATTCAACCTGTTTCTACCTCTAAGTACTTATATCTTTGGAATAGATGCAATACATGGTGATTTCCTGGCTATTGAATGTTCTGAGTCCTGATATTACTTCAAGTGTTGTTTATATTAAATCAGCTAAACAAATTTGGGATAGTTTTAAGTCTAGGTATGCTCAGTTGAATGCACCTAAGATATTCCAAATTCAGAAAGATATTACATCATTTTCTCAAGGTCATATTTCAATTTCTGGCTATCACACGAAGTTCAAAAGTATGTGGGATGAATATGAGGCTTTATTTCAATTTCCTAAATGTATCTGTGATTGTGGTTGTGGAGCTGTAAAAGGACAAGAGGATTATAAGACATTAAAAAAGCTAAATCAATTTTTGATGGGATTAAATGAGAGCTTTACACACACTCAGGGTAAAATCTTGATGATTAAACCTCTTCTAACAATTGATGAAGCATTAAGTATCTTACCGCAAGAAGAGCAGCAGAGAGGTCATTCCAATTCAATTTGGATCTTCTTCTCCTAGTTCAGAATTTAGCACTGCTATGTACAGCAAAGGTGGTCCTAGTTCTATCAGATTTAATAATCCCAAAGGCAAAACTAGAGGCCAATTCTTCTGTGAACACTGTCATGGTGACAGCCACACTAAAGATAAGTGTTTCTATCTTCTTGGTTATCCTGATTGGCATAAGCTCCATGGAACCAAGCCTGATCCTGCTAGAATGCCCAAAAACTACGAAACCAAATCTGGTTACAATACCTTTCATGCTCGCAATGTGATATCTGACTCATCTGATTCTGTTACTCCTGTATCCACTCAAGGCTTCACTCAAGCACATATCAACCAATTGCTAGCTCTCATCAATCCTGGAGATCAACTTGAAAGTCCAGAATCTCATCTCTCTGGTATGCTTTTGTCTAGTCTGAGTAGTGTTAATCTTCTTTACATGAATCATTACACAGATTGGATTATTGACACAGGTGCCACAGATCATATCATTTCTTCCTTCACTTCTCTTCTTCATCCTATTTCTATACACTCTATTATTCACCTTCCCAAAGGTAAAACATCTGCTATCACACATAAAGGCACAATTCACCTCACAAATGATCTAGTTTTTCATAATGTTCTTTATATGCCTGATTTTCACATTAACCTGATTTATGGAAGTAAGTTTGCTCTTGATAACAATTGTTCTCTATCTTTTTCTTCCACTCATTGTTACTTCCAGGAAGTTCACAAGACATCAAAGGAGATTGGTAAAATGATGGGAGGTCTTTATAGACTCATTCTTCCTTCTACAGCTACAAGTACACATAGTTCTTCTGATGATAGTATGTTTACTTCTGCTCATTCAAGCTCTGTAAATCATTTCATGTCTACTCGCCTTTGGCATCTTAGGTTGGGCCATATTCCTTTTGCTAAGCTCAAATATATTGACAATATATGTACTTCTCCATGTAATATCATTGTGTGTGAAGTTTGTCACTTTGCTAGACAAACTAGAAATCCTTTTCCATTAAGTACAAGTCATAACACTAAACCTTTTTCTCTAATCTATTGTGATGTTTAGGGTCCTTTTCATACTCTTACTTTTAATGTCATGTCTTCTTTTATCACTATAGTTGATAATTTCTCAAGGTTTACTTGGACTTATCTCATGAAATCCAAGGATCAAGTTTGTCACCTTCTTTCTTCTTTTCTTTCCATGGTAAACACACAATTTCACACTTCTGTAGAACAAGTTAGTTCTGATAATAGGACTGAGTTCTTTAATGGTTCCATTTCCAAACTTCTTACTCCAATTTGCATAGAACAACAAAGCAATTGCATTGATACTCCTCAACAGAATGGGAGAGCAGAGAGGAAACATAGGTATTTTTTAGAAATAGTTAGAGCTCTCAGATTTCAAGCTAATTAATCTGCCTCTAAAATTTTGGGGTGAATGACTGTTAACTGCTACATTATTAACAAACTTCCTAGTTCTGTTCTCCTTCATAAAACTCCCTTTGAAACTCTTATGCACCACAAACCTACATACAATCATCTCAAGGTTTTTGGCTGTTTGTGTTTTGCTGCTACTTCTGTTCATGGCAGGGATAAATTATCTACAAGAGCAAGAAACTGTATTTTTCTAGGATATCCTTTTGGTAAAAAGGCATATAAAATGTATGACCTTGATTCTCATACTATCTTCTACAGTAGAGATGTTACTTTTTATGAACATCACTTCCCATTCTCTACATTCAAATCATCTCAGTCAATTCATCATTTTTCCACTGATTCTGATCCTCCTTCGTGTTTTGATTTCAATTCTAGTTCATCTTCATCTCTTATTATTCCACCTCTGCCTCATAATCATATTATTTCTGCTCCATCTCCTATTGACAATTCTTCTACTCCTATTATCATTGATACTGCCCCTAGAAGATCTATGAGACTTAAATCTCTACCTGTGATGTATAAGGATTATACAGAACTGCCATCAACTTTAGCAATCTCTAATAAAGTTTCCTCACAGGTTAATTTTTCTACTCCTCATCATTTGTCTAAATTTGATTCCTATGTAAATCTTTCCTCCTCTTATTATTCCTTTGTCTTAAACTCTTCTATCATTGTGGAACCAAAAACTTACTCATAAGCTATCAAAGATCCAATGTGGGTAGTTGCTATGCAAAATTAAATTCATGCTCTTGAAGATAATCACACTTGGAGACTTCAATCCTTGCCTTCTAATAAACATAATGTGGGTTGTAAGTGGATTTACAAGGTTAAATACATTTCTGATGGCTATGTAGAAAGGTATAAAGCCAGGTTAGTGGCAAAAGGATTTACTCAGACTGAAGGACAAGATTACTTTGATATCTTTTCTCATGTGGCAAAGATGACAACTGTTAGAACTCTATTAGTTGTGTTAGCTTCTTCTAACTGACCTTTATTTCAAATGGATGTCAATGCCTTCTTACATGGTGACCTTCATGAGGAATTTTACATGGACTTGCCTCCTGGTTATTCTGTTCCTTCTCAGTCCACTATTTCTTCATCTCAGCCTTTGGTTTGCAGACTTCTCAAGTCCCTTTATGGTCTAAAACAAGCACCAAGGCAATGGTACCAAAATTTTTCTCATGCTCTGCTGCTGGAGTTTGGTTTTGTCTCTTCCCAGAGTGATCACTCTCTATTCACCTTTCATAAGGATTCTCAGTTTGTGTCTCTTTTAGTTTATGTTGATTATTTAGTTCTCACTGGCAATTCCATCGAGTTAATTCAAACTGTTAAAGAATTTTTGCAATCCAAGTTTAAGATGAAGGATCTAGGTGATCTCAAATTTTTTCTTGGTCTGGAGGTTGCTAGATCATCCACAAGGATTTGCCTGCATCAAAATAACTATGCTTTGGATATCCTTAAGGATACTAGTTTACAACATTGTAAACCATCCAAGATTTCTATGGAGCAACATCACAGCTTAGTTCCTAACAAGGGTGATGTCTTAAGTGATCCTGGCTTGTATAGAAGACTTGTGGGTAGGCTAATCTACCTCACCATTACCAGGACAGGCTTGTCTTATCCTATTCATGTTCTTAGTCAGTTTCTGTCTTGTCCAAGAGCTCCTCATTTGGCTGCAACTATGAAGGTGATTAGATATCTCAAAGGCTCTACCGGTCAAGGGTTATGGTTCAAGTCCTTCACCCCCCTCTTATATTACAAGCATTTTCTTATGATGACTGGGGTTTATGTCCTACCACTAGGAGGTCCATTACAGGGTATTGTATTCTTCTTGGTTCTTCTTTGATCTCTTGGAAATGTAAGAAACAGATCACTGTGTCTCGATCTAGTGCAGAAGCTGAATATAGAGCTCTTGCTAATACATGTTGTGAGGTCACATGGTTATTGGCTCTATTAAAGGATCTTGGTGTTCATGATCTTACTCATGTTCCTTTGTATTGTGATAACAAGTGTGCACTTCAGTTGGTGGCTAATCATGTGTTCCATGAACGTATGAAACACAATGAGATTAATTGTTATCTTACTAGGGAAAAGGTTGCTACGGGCATTGTTCACACTCTTCACATTTCTACTCTTGATCAGCATGCGGATTTGTTCACTAAGGCTCTCTCTGTGGATGAGATTGATCACTTACTTTCCAAGTTGTCCATTCTCAATTTATTTTCGCCTGTCAACTTGAGGGGGGCTGTCTACGACTGACATGGATATAAGGGGTGAATGTGTAATAGACAATTGTATAGGGGAAGTCAATGTAAATATAACTTAGGCAGTTACAAGTTGTTAGGATGTTGTTAGATTGTTAGTAATTTGTTAGAATGTTCATATTATCTTTTATATATACATTCAATTCAAGTACAGAGAATACAATGGTGATTTTCATTCTCTCAAATTCCTTCTCATTCTTCTCTCTCTCTCTCTCTCTCTCTCTCTCTCTCTCTCTCTCTCTCTCTCCTATATCATCATTTCATTCAATTTGATCAACCGAATGCAAATATCATGTAATATGATTGTTGTTTACCAAACTAATGCAGTGCATGTGAATGAACCCTAGTTGGCATGATAGTTACATTTTTGTTTCCTAGGTAATTAACAAATTAATTAAGGATGTAGTGACTAATAATCTAAGGATGATATGCATAGAATTAGTGGGGTTAATTTTGACTCACCATAATTGGCTCCAAAGTGTCTCTCTTAATAAATTAATTATAAGAGATTCTCATTGCTCTCATCGATGTCTAATCATAAAGTCTCTAAAACACCTGAGGATATAAAGCAAGACAAAACGCACCTATCACTCAAATATACTCCCTCATAGAATTTTGATAAACTTAGTTACACTTTGACCACGTAATTTAAATAAAAATTAATTATTCTATTAAAAAATTAAAAAATTATTATTGTATTACAATTAACAATACTCTCAATAACAATTTTTATATATTTAATAGAATAATTATATTTATTTAAATTACTAGGTCAAAGTATATTAAAGCTGACCAAAATTTTATTTCGAACGAGACAGAGGGAGCATGTTGATATTGCCAGAATTGTTTTTAGATTATAGAAATTTTAAATATGAAACTGGAAATAAAGATCTTTATTTATTAGAAAAAAAATCTTCTTTTGAATGTAAAAAAGGTACTTTTGGTTTTTTCTTTATTTTATTTGGACAATTTGATCAAAATTCAGGTCAATATTTGACAAAGATCTACTTATTTTTCAAAAAAGAAAAAAGAAAAAGAAAAAGAAAAAAAGGTAATCACTAATCACAAAATCCGGGGAGAAACGCGTTTCTCCGTCTCTTATGGAGAAATGGGACAACGTTTGTCGCGTGACATACTTAGCCACAACAACTGGATATCCTTTCCAAAACTTCTGAATATCCAGAACATTGAATATGGATATCCAGAAGCTTTAGAAAGGATATCCAGAAACCAAATATTTTTTCTGGCTATCCTTTTCAAAGCTTCTGGATATCCATATTCAATGTTCTGGATATCCAGAAGCTTTGAAAAGGATATCCAGAAAAAATATTTGGTTTCTGGATATCCTTTCCAAAGCTTCTGGATATCCATATTCAATGTTCTGGATATCCAGAAGCTGATGAAAGTGATATCCAGAAACTGGCTAAGTATGTCGCGCGACAAACCTTGCCCCGTTTCTCCAGACGCGACGGAGAAACGCGTTTCTCCCCGGACCGACTCATCACTAATAGTAGTACTTTTGCAGTCAGAATTCAGAGTTTGATTTTATTTCTCCAACAAAGAAATAAAAAGAAATAAAATGTTAAATATCCATTGATATTTGGGCAAATTAACAAAAAAAAAAATAATAAAATACTCCTATTTCTTACTCCCTTAATAAATGTCGATTTTTTTTTTCAAATAGCAAATTTGAAGAAAAAAAAACGATATTCATTATTCATTTTGGGACAGAGAAAGTAATAACTATCACACTTTACTTTAGTTCTAGTTTCCAAAATAAGTATCGTATTTTCAAAAAAATAAAATAGGCTTATTATAATTATCAAAATCTTATAAAAACTCATTTTCCTTTAATTTTATAAAAAACGTGTTTTCCCTGCTAGTGTCAGTGTTAATGTAACAAAGTGTCAGTGTAAAGAGTGTCAGTGCATATATTATTAAGTGCCAGTGTAAAAAATTGACAGTGTTAGTGTAACAAAGTGTCAGTGTAAAGAGTATCAGTGCACATGTATTATTAAGTGTCAGTGTAAAAAGCGTCAGTGTTAGTATAAAAAAGTGCCAGTGTTAGTGTAAAAAAATATCAGTGTAAATAGTGTTAGTGCATTATTATTACGTGACAATGTAAAAAAGTGTAAGTGTTAGTGTATGTTAGTGTAAAAAAGTGTCGTTAGTAGTGTTAGTGTAAACAAATGTCAATGTGAAAAGTTTTATTGCATGTATTATTAAGTGTCAATATAAAAGAGTGTCATTATTGTAGGGTAAAAATTGACAGTGTTAGTATAAAAAAGTATAAGTGTGAGTGCATATATTACTAATTATCAGTGTAAAAATGGTTTTTTCTTCATATTATAAAAAATGCATTTTTTTTATAATAACAACTCATTATAATTTTAGAAGGGTTAATTACAAATTAGGGCCTGACTTTTCATATGAAGTCCCCAAGAGGGGCCTGACTTTTTTTTTTTTAGCGATTTAGGGCCTGACTTTACATTTTTTGATCAAATCAGGGCTTTTTGACGGATTTTGTTAGAAAAGTTAGTTAAGTGACGAATTTTGCACTAAATTGAAATGCAAATTAGTTATTAAGGACTATAATGTAAATTTTTAAAAATTGATGACCGTTACAAAATAGTTTTTAAAAATAATATTTTTTGAAAATATAATATATTGTAAAAAGCTGTAATTTTTTTTATAATTTTTAAAATATGTTAAAATAAATGTTATAAATATAAAAAAAAATTGTATTTTTAAAGAAAATAGTAGTTTTTTTAAAAAAAATAATTAATTATTAACGTAAATCTTGTAATATTTTTTTTTAAAAAATAAATACCTTGTCCACCTCAAAAACTAGGCCCCACTATGGTATCCCACCGTCTCCGTTCAATCCACCCCAAAAATCAAATCTTCTCTCCAATTTAGAGTAAACAAATTAATTAATTGTGAAAATTTTATTTAAAAAAATTGTAAAATACCGTTTTTCACTAATTGTAAAAATTTTGGGGCCGTGGTGCGCGGAGGCGGTGGTGGAGAGGAGTGGTGGGTTGGATGCGGTGGTGTTTATGAGTACTGTGGAGGTGGAGGGAAAATTTTATTTAAAAAATTGTAAAATACCGTTTTTTACTAATTTTTAAAAATAAATTGTTTATGATTTATGTATTTTTAAAGACAATTTTATTTTTTTGAAAAAAAAACTAAAATATTTTTTTAAAATAAATTAATTTTAAAATTTTAAAACATTAAAGGTTTTCTTATTTTTAAAATTATTTTTTAAAAATATTATTTTCCAATATGCAAACATTAAAATTTTCTTATGTCAAAATCCCCCTGGGGAGGTTTTCTTATTTTTTAAAACATTAGTTAAGTGACGAATTACGAACATTAATTATTTGTATAACTAAACATTAGTTAGGTCAACTTGACCTAATTCTATTGTCAACTTACTTCTTTTGTTTAAAACATTAAAGGTATTTTAATACCAATATACGAACATTAATTATTTTTTAACATAAAAAAAATATTACAAGATTTACGTGAATAATTAATTAATTTTTTTTAAGAAAATACTATTTTCTTTATAAATATAATTTTTTTTATATTTATAACATTTATTTTAACATATTTTAAAAATTATAAAAAAAATTACAGCTTTTCACAATATATTATATTTTCAAAAAATATTATTTTTAAAAAATATTTTGTAACGGTCATCAATTTTTAAAAATTTACATTACAGTCCTTAATAACTAATTTGCATTTCAATTTAGTCCAAAATTCGTCACTTAACTAACTTTTCTAACAAAATCTGTCAAAAAGCCCTGATTTGATCAAAAAATGTAAAGTCAGGCCCTAAATCGCTAAAAAAAAAAAGTCAGGCCCCTCTTGGGGACTTCATATGAAAAGTCAGGCCCTAATTTGTAATTAACCCATTTTAGAATGATACAAAAATGTGCAAGCATTTAAATCAGAATTTTAAATATTAACAAATTAACTACATTTACTGAGACGGATAATATAAGAGTATATCATCATATGGGATAAGAAGAATTATAGCCTTAAAATAAAGATGTCATGTTAAAAGAAAAAAGAAAAAGACTGTTTTACAAGAGAAATTCATAAAGAAAAGTGCGACTATTTGTTAATGTTATATACTCTTCACCACAATACTACTCCGTCCCAATAAGAGCTGCCCATTTTTTGGGCGGGGAGGAAGTAAAAATGTTGTGAGTGTAATTTGAAAATAGGAGAGAGAATGAGTGGAGAGAATAGTAAATTATAATGGTGTTGTGAGTATTAAAATAATGGAGGAGAGAGAATGAGTGAAGGGAATAGTAAAGATTCCTTTGCCAAAAAAGGAAAGTGGAAGCTATTAACGGGACACCCAAAATGGCAAAATGGAAAGCTACTATTGGAACGGAGGGAATATTTATTAGAAGAGTAGATTGTATTCTATCGTAGTAGCGATCCTTTTTTAAAAACTAAATATTAATGAAGATTTTGAATTCAATAATCTGAGTCATCCAATGTTGTCAAACCTTATAAACTTTTTTAGAGTAAATTGAAATTGACACCAATCCCCATGTTCTTTATTAAGGTTTTTATTTTACAATTTCTTTCTTTTACATTTATTTATGTACTCCAATAAAATCAAAGTTTTCATACCTTGCATCTTCCTCTCCCTGCCCCCCTCCCTACACCTCAAATCTATATATATTAGTTATCAGCTTATTACCCATCTCTCTCTCTCTCTCTCAAGCTTTCGGAGTTGCCAAACATTCTTTCAAGCAATCTGAGCAAGTTTCTCCAAGTTCAGAACAAACTAAAGGTACCCTTTCCATGATCTAGCTTTCTTCTTCCAATCATTTATAGCATAACACCCTCTCTATCTCTTCCCCTCTCTCTCTCTCTCTCACACACACACACACTTAGGGAGTATATAGATATTCCTCTCCTGTGTAGTTTTTAGATCAATGAGCCTATGCTGTAAATCTATAAACTCATTGATACTTGTAAACTATTTAGCTAAAGTTCAAATTTTAGAAGATCTTTAAAATCTTTTAAGATCCTTGGTAATCCATGATAACCGATTTGAGGTTTTATTATAAAATTTGGAAACTGATTCTTGAAACTTCCCTTTCAAAAGATGCATACATTAACTTATACTATCTCTATTTGTCTCTGTTCCTAAATCAGTGTTGATTTTTTTTTGTAAACTATTAATTCATTAGAATGTTATATCTTACGACACAACTATCAATGCATCTGCAGTTATACTATATGATATTCAATGTGATATTCCGATAGATTTCCCTTGTGAAATTATGTACTCACTCCGTCCACAAAGAAAATTCCATTTTTAAATAACTTTAATTGAATTTCGATCAATAATTTTATGTTAATATGTATCTAAACAAAATTCTAAAACTTGTTATTATATACTCCCTCCGTCCCGGTTCACTTGACACCAAAGAGGTGGGCACGGTAACTAAGAAAGAAAAAGTAAGAGTGATAATTAATTAAAGAAAATATTGTGAGTAGAAAAGGTAAAGTAGGAGAGAGAATGAGTGGAGAGAATAGTGATTTGATTGGTGTTGTGAGTGTAAAAACTTTTCATTTTGGACAGTGTCAAGTGAGGTGGGACGGACCAAAATGAAAATTAGTGTCAAGTGAAGTGGGACGGAGGGAGTATACAATATTTAAGTGTTGATAACAATTTTTTAATTTTGATTGGAATAAATAAATTAACATAAAATTATTGATCAAAATTCATTCAAAATTGTCTAAAAAAGTGGGACTATCTTTATGCGACGGAGAAAGTTTTTTTTTCTTTTTTTTGGTATGTATCAACTGTTTCATAGTTTTATTAATTAAACTAGAAAGTTATTGCATGGAAGTTACATTGTGTTGGTTAAGGGTGTTTAATTATGTTTGTTAGTACTTATAAATTAATGATGCTAGTTGTGTTTCAAAAATAAAAATAAAAAATATTAATGGTGTTAGTTGAATTTCGTTTAAGGATTGTAACGGCCAGTAGTAATGTAACCAGAAAACTCTAGTTGGGAAGTAGGAACATTTTGAAATCTTCATTCTGTTAATCTGTATGACAACTTACGTCCTTTGAGCTTTACTGACGGAATTTGTCAGTTAGTGACAGAACTGTTCGACAGTAAACATATATACTCCCTCCGTTCCGCTAGTAATTGCACAGTTACTGTTTTTGCACGGAAATTAAAGAAAAAATTAATATAAAAAATGTTGTGAGTATGAAAAAAGTGAGGTTGGAGAGAGAAAGTGGGGTGGAAAATAGTGATTTAATTGGTGTTGTGAGTATAAAAGTAAAGTAAGAGAGAGAATTATTGGGTGGAATAGTAAAGATTCTTTGTCATTTTAGGAAGTGTGCAATTTGCAATGGGACGCCCAATGAGAAAAGTGTGAAATTTATAGCGGGAAGGAGGGAGTATATATATATATATATATATATATATATATATTAGTGTTATGATTAGGAGACTTTATGCGTTAATATTAATTATCGTGTTACAACTTACAATATATCAAAATAATTTTGTTACTACTTACAATTTAGACCAAATTACAGTAATTTTCATGGTAAATAAGTATAAAATTTGACAAAGATTTCTCTCAATTTATAACGATTTGACACAAGATATTACTTTTGTTTAATGTTAATTACAATTAGTTCCCAAAATCTATACTCTAATTTTAGTTTTACTCAAAGAAAAATAAAATAAAAGATTTATACTCTAATTGTACAATAATTTGGAATTAAGTTACCAAAGATTTTGTTTCCATTTTACATAACAAGTATGATTAATTTAGAGTGAATATGCTTGACCGTTACAACTTCAATTACATATATGAGTGTAGCCAAATTTGTTGTATTTTCTACACTATTTACATTACAAAGAAAAAAAATCTTGACAAATTTGTCTCACCTCTTGTTTTGCAATCTCATTTTTTGAAAACTCTTGCCGTTGTCCTAAAAAAATCTTGGTTACTAAAGAAAAAACTATTCCAACATTTCCGTTTAATTAATAATAAGACGGGGTTTCTTTTTCTAGAAACTAACCGGTTCAATATATGCAACCCTCGTATTCTTGCATACAAAGTTACTAATCATACATACTTAGCATCAAACCTTTTGCATTTGAAAATCATGTTTGAAATATTGTAGTCGTCATAATGTACTAAAGGGTATTTTTGGCGTTAAAATGCACATTGATATGGATTAAAAATGAAAGATATACAGAGCATATGTTTATAATTAAGTTATGGTAGGCGATAATTTGATCTCACTCAGTACGGTCCAATTTTTGGAATTTGCTAGGGAATATTTGTGTTGTTATTGACTTGTTTAAATTGTACTATGTCCAAAAACTGCATGATGAAAATTATCCCATCGTTATAATCAACCTTAGGAATCTCCCAGTTTTGTGGTTTCCATATAAAATGACTTGACTGTGACTTGGAAATTGAGTGTGACATGTTAAAACAATATTTGATTTCCACCTCGATAAGATCGGGCACTCAGAAATGAATCTATATATATTTCTGTATCTGCATGTATGCGTAAAGATATTTAACTTGCATTTGCAGAATCTGATCATAAAAAGTTTATCACAGGAAAAAGTTATTTTTAGAAAGTTTTCAGTCTAGAAATGGGATGGCCACAATTGTCAGCTAAGGAGAATGAAAATGCTACTTTGAGTTCATACCATTCATGGCTGGTAATTAGTTTTTTTCGCTAATGATTTTGTTTTGAATCTAACGATTTATTTTGCAGTTGTTTTATTTTATCTTAATACTAATTTAGCTCGTTTTTATGAAAATGATTTATGCAGATGAACCACCCTTCTGCATTGGACACATTTGAAGATTTGATAAGCATAGCTAAAGGTAGAAAGATTGTAGTGTTTTTGGACTATGATGGAACTCTCTCTAACATTGTTCCTAATCCCGATCAAGCTTTCATGTCCAACGAGGTACATAATATAGTTCTTAGATATCATGTTTGTGTGTGTTTGCGTGCATGCGACGACATAAAAATAAATATATGAATCAATCTATGTATTTTACGTATTGATGTTAGCATGATGAAAAACTTAATTGCAGATGAGGATGGCACTTAGTGAAGTCGCTGTTTGTTTTCCAACAGCAATCATAAGTGGAAGGAGCATAGAGAAGGTATACACATATCTTTCCTCTAATTAACTAATTTTTTATTTTAAATTAAAATCTCAAATGAAAAATATTTATTGTTATGATTAGCAGTGAATCATCATTGATCAAAGCAAAGTATGTGCAATTTATAACGCTAAAATTTTCGTTATACTTGTAGGTCCACGAATTTGTTCAGTTGGAGGATGTCTACTATGCCGGGAGCCATGGCTTAGATATAGCACCTCCCTTTCAGCACCAAAATATACATTCTCAACATCAAGATCGAGCATTTGATAAGGACGTAAGATTTTGCATATTTTCTGACATTTTAAGAGCATTAATATGTTTTCGTCATGAAAAAATCTAGGATACATTTAAGGTTTTTTTACACGTCGAACTAAACTTTGTTTCTGTTTTGTAGGTTGATGAAGTTGTTCCGTACCAACCAGCCGGAAAGTTCTTGCCTATAATCAACAAGGTATGAAGATCTACATGATCTATCATTTTCTCTAACAAGGCTTTGTGCTCTCTTTTTTTTTTTTTTTGATACTTACGATGATAATGTTCTTGTAGATAATTGAGGCGTTGAAAGAGAAAACACAACATATAAAGGGTGTGATGATCGAAAACAATAAGTTTTGCGTTTCCGTGCACTTCAGACATGTATCCGACGAGGTAAACATATTATTTCAATCAAATTTTCTGATAATACATTCTTAAAGCAATTCATTCCAACCATTAATTGGAGCAAATCTTGAAAAAATGCAGGATTTTCACACACTTGAGGAACAAGTGGGATTTATTTTACAAGACTTCAAAAATTTTAGACTGTCAATTGGCAAAAAGGTACTGTTCTAGATATCAGTGTCTATTGTTGTCTTAAAACGTTTGACTTGTCAAATGATTTTTATTTTTTTCGTCTAGGTTTTTGAGATACGCCCTGATATAGACTGGGACAAAGGTCACGCGTTGGAATATTTACTCGAGACATTAGGATATGACAGTTCAAGCGATGTATTACCGGTGTATATAGGAGATGATCGAACGGATGAAGATGCTTTTAAGGTAATCGATAATTGATAACCAATCCAAAGACCTTTTTTTTGTAGGAGTACAAGATCAAGTTAGTTAATTAACTTTCGTAAGTCCACTTGTGTTCATTAAATTTTATCTTAATTAATGTAGGCTGTAAGAAGTCGCGGACAAGGTTACCCCATTGTTGTTACTTCAAGTCCAAAGGACACAGCTGCTTTATACTCTCTTAGTAGCCCAGCTGAAGTCGAGAAATTCCTGTTATGTTTAGTGAAATGGAAAAAAATGCCGATTGTTGCAGGCGATGAAGTCTGTCAACTAAATTATTCGAGGAATTATTAGTTTTCCGAGCTAAAATTTTGTTTCATTTTGAAATAAAAATGATGCTAGAGCTAGCAACCTTTCAAGAGTTTTCATAGTGGCCAAACATGGTCACATGAGAGTATCCAAATATGAAAATTGAAAATTGAAAATTAGCATTTTCAGTAGACTAGGAGGGCCAAATATCATTGTAAAGGGGAGATTTTTATTTTTTTCCATCTACATTTCTTTATCTGCAATGATGTGGTCATTTTGTCTTTGTTACATAATAGATGTCGCAGTTCACTTGTCAAACTTATTAAGAAATGTGTTTTCTTCCATACGTTGCTTATAGCACGGTAAAAATTATAGATAAAGCTTGTTTAGATTGAGATAATAATTTGTTCGTTGCTTATAGCACGGTAAAATTTATAGATAAAGCTTGTTTAGATTGAGATAACAATTTGTTCATCAAAATTAACAAATAGCAAAATAATGCAGCAATAATGCTTCAAAAGAAGCTACAAGATACGGTAAAATTCTACATTCACCGATCAATAGCAAAAATGCCAAATAGCCTCCCAACTGTTCATTCCACGCATCAATAACATTGTCATCTTCCATGTCAAGACCATTTGGAGTTTGGTGGCTCCCAACTAGACATGGGCAACCGGTTGCCGGTTCCGGTTTCGAACCGCCGGTTCTGATTTTGGGAAAGGGGGGAATCGAGATGGAACCGCTAAATACCGGTTCCCAGTTTCGGTTCTTGGCTTTCGGTTCCGCTTTCGGTTCCACGGTTTTCCGATCAGGGCCGGCCCAAGGGGTGGGTCAGAATGGGCGATCGCCCAGGGCCCACGCCAGCTAGGGGCACAAATTTTATGTCCAGTATATTGTATAACACTTGTATTTTTTACTAATAGGAAATATTAGTGCAAAATAATTTAATAAGTAATGTGTTGATTTGATGATAAATGTGTTGATTTGATTGTAAGTGAACAATAACTAAATGGCTAAATAGGAGATAAGTTTGAGCTCGAATAATTGAGGCCCCAGTTCTAAGTTATCTTTACAAGTCTTATAAATTTATTTTTATTTGTATTTTATCTCTAAACTATAAGATTAAATTTTAAGTATACGTGTTATTATATGTATAATATTTACTCACTCTATCTCATAACATACTATATAATATACAGTAAATAGTGGAGTATGTGTTGTAAGTATGAAAAATAAAGTAGTAAAGAAAAGTTGGGTAGGAAATACTAATTGGATTGTTGTTGTTAGTTTGACAAGTAAGTCTCATTGAATAAATAATTACTATCAAGTTTTCATTTTTAAATTATAACAATTGTTATGAGAAATCCAAAAGAGAAAGAAGTAACATTTATTATGAAACGGGGAGTATGTTATAAGGTTCAAAATCTTAAGATCTAATATATTTAATTTGAATCATAATTTTATTTATATATAACTCATAGAAAATCATAATTTTTTTAATCTATTTATAGATTTTTTTCTTCTATTTATAGATTATTGATTGTGGTTTTATAGCCATGCATTTGTTGTTATCTAAAATCCAATCCAATCTAATGCATTTATATTTGATGCTGCAGGAATTGTGCTTATCAATCTTCCTCCACGTGGCAGACCGATCACCTCGGCTCGACTCGAAAAACGTAACCCACGACTAGCCGGATGTGTCTCCGGCGAAGACGCTCTGCGAGAGTAAGATCACAGCTTGTATAAAGCTCAAAATGTATAGAATAATGAATTCTCGATAACAAAATGGCGCTACCTTTCACCGTTTGGTAGTGATGAAGTATTTATAGGCAAGAGTGAGGTATTTTGGGAGGCGGCATGTCCTCCGAGATTATAGCGGCGGTTACTTGGTCACGGGCACGCGTCTATAACGGTCCCCGATTTGTAGGATGTGGTTATGAGGATTGTTCAACCAAATACGCCGGCAAGTGTCAGGTCGTCACTCGTTGATTTAGGTCGAGGTCGCCACTCGTGGAATGGTCGACCCGACCGTCTGCAGAGCATGGTTCGTACCCGAATTGTGATTTGGATCACGAGGTCGGACTAAGTTAGGTCGGGACCTCGGTAGGTCGGACCAAGGGTTTAGTCGATCGATACAAGAGACGGGCTTTGGGCCTTGTTCTCGATCGGGGTCTCATTGAGAATGTGATGGCCAAGGCCGCCAGGATTGGGCTTTACTTGCTTGGCCCAATTCAACACTTTTGGTATGTTCAAGTGGCCCCCAACTTTCGAGCCGACTTCGTCGACTTGGAAGTTAAGAAGATTGCTTTGCCAAAAATTGCTTTACTCGAAGCTCGATACTAGTCTTTGAAGTAGGTCGACCGTGATGACGTGGCAACATCCTGATCGTTAGTGACGGACGGTTGGAGATGAAGGAGCGCCGGTTTTAGTAATGATTGCAATTCTGACTCTTGGAACTCCTTCTCGGAAACCGCTCCAAATTTTTAATTTTGGAAAATTAATTTTGATTTTCTTTTCCCCTTCCAAATTTAGGAAAATATAAATAGAGAAATCCCTCTTTGTTTAGAACTTTTATCGCTCTAGAACTTCTTCTTCTCCGGCGATAATCAAGGAATCCCAAAGAAGATTTAAATTCAAATTTTCTACTCCAAAGAACGAAACCACATTCTCGCAATTAATTAAGGTATTTCTTTCATACCTTTGCTTTAGAGTTTTAATTTATGTACTGTTCTCCTTTTCCGCCATGGCTAGGACCTTTAGTTGCGAACTGTGAGCGTGGTATGGTTATTGCACCGTTAACCGTAGTGGCATGTAAGAATGTGAACGGTGAGTGGAGAGTGATGTCCCCGGATGAGTGCGCTTCCATCTTGACTGGTTGGGGATTGAATTACACCGAGATAGGGCCGCCGATTGTAGGAGAAATTGAAAATGTGGTGATTGACGACTCAAATGTTGTCACTTTTCATCTCGTTCCATGAATTACTTGACCATATCACCCTGTTTTTACGTTAGGACGTCCATAGCCCTCCTTCCTTAGAAATAGGATAGGTTTCCTGTGGAGTCTAGGTCGTCCTTAGGTAGGTCGATCGAACATGATCATAGGATCGACTCCCCGCTTCCTCTTTTGCTTGTACATGCATATGACGACTCAAGAAGGAAACGCCGCCTCAACGTCTTCGGTCCTCGAATTGTCAACGCATTTGGGCCCAATGTGGTGTCGTGCAAGAATGAGAGGGGCTATGTTCCCCTGTGGCCATCGCGTGGCACCGAATTTGCCCTCTAGGTACAAAGATGATCAAGGATTTCGCGAAGTCGACCCGCTGATTACCAAGTAACCATATATACCTGTAAGGAGTTCATGAAAAAGTACAGTCGACCTTCACTAAGGATGCTACCAAAGTTGCTTTCTTTTATGGTCGCTTGTTGCCGGCCTCAGTTGCCTCGACCCTTTTATCAATGAATTTCGGAATGTGCAAATGCCCTTCCCCTTCAACTTGGAGCCAATACTTGTAGGGTCCTTGTGTGTTTTGCCATGGTGTGTAGATTTTTAGGATACGAGCCCCGTATGAGAGTGTTCAAAGAGTTTTTCAAGATAAAGTATAGTGGAGAGGACTTGAGCATCGCATTCCCTCTAAACCTAAATCTCCCAAGCTCTTCACCAACCTCCCAAGTAAGCATAGTGGCCGGAACTCGTATGTTGTAGTGGTAGAGAGTAGATTAGGACGGGAATTCCCTCGCCCAATGATGAAACAAACCATAGATGAGGGGAGCTATCGGGAGCCGACCGGCATCTTAACTTGTATAGGGCTTTGTGTCGCTTAGTCAAGAGAAGACCCATTAGCCGGGAGAGCTTGATCACCACCAAATATAACTTCGTCCAGCCGGGATGATGCCCGGAGATGGGGTGGTAGAGCCCCTCGTCCCCGTTTGAGAGGACAAGTATATCCCGACCGGGTTACTCATTCTCTGGGAGGTTTGGGAATTCGTGCCGCCGCCGCAAGAAGACAAAGAAATTACCGCAAGGATAACGGGAGCATGCCGGTGGTAAGATCTTGCTCGCAATCCTTTACTCGTCTATTGTTATCTTGTATTTGTATGCAACTCTTAGGTCGTCCGTCGCTTGCTCGTATGTAGAACTTAGTTAGCTCGTACATAGAACTATTACGAATTGCAACTTTATTAAATTACTTGCTCGTATGTAGAACTTAGTTAGCTCGTACATAGAACTCGCCTTGAGTTGTATCAATTATCTCGTCAATAGTTTACTCGTAAAACCGTTTTGAATTGCCGAGCTAACACTTGATTTCTTCTATGTCGTGTAGTTTTAACTCCCGAGCAGGAAGCAAATATGGTGCGCATTGTTGGGGTTTCTGATAAGAAAAAAGCGAGGAAGGACCATGGGAAGGCCAATGCTCGTGCTCATAGGCAAAGAGAGGCCGCTGAGAACCAAATTTGCCGAAGGAGAACATGGGCCGGTGCCAATGGAAGGGGTAGAAGAGGAAGACCCTTTGCAAAGTGGTACCCCCGTGAGTGCTACCGATGGAGGTGAAGCATCTTCCAAGTCGACTAGAGTAAGTCCGAGCTCCGACCCAATTCAAGATGTTAACATGGAGACTTCGGAGCCGAGGTAGCGTGATCTAGCCCCGTGAAGGTGGTAGAGATTGATGATGACGATGCTGCCGAGGAGGTCGATGACCGAGCTCTGAATACCAGGAAAAGGCTGAGGTCTGGAAAGGGCAAGGCCGTTCCTTCTAATCAAACACCTCCACCTCCTCCTTCTTCCTCTCATCTTGATCAAGAATCTGTGGTAGAGATGATGCAGAGGTTGAGCGACGTCCCTTCTCTCGAGGGAGTTAACCGCCCGAGCCGCTCTTATCCCACTATGAACTTGGGTCAAGTCATTGTGAGGAGATCGTTGGATGTGAGCCTCGTTAGCTCAATTTGCCGAGAAGGGGATGGCGCCTGAGGAGTTCTCGGCTCGAGCTGGACTTGCTCATTGCGAGGTAAACCTTTACTTTCATTTTCATTTTAGTCGTTTATTCTTTTACTCGACCAACTGAAGTCTCGAGCTAACACTTCTTTGCTCTCTTTGGAATGCAGACCCGACCATGATCGAGCAGCCAAAAGCTCTTGGAGGGCCTCAATTGAAAGGGAGAGACAAGCCCTTCAGACTATTCCAAAAAGGCTAAAGAGCTTGGATCTCAAGGAGCCGTACAATGACTTGGACAACTCTTATGAAGCCAATGAGGCGGTGAAGACCAAAGCTCTAGCCGACCTTGAAGCATCTCGAGTCCAAGCTTAAAGAGGTTGAGGCGGAGAAAGAGGCCGAGAAGAAGGAGCCGGTAAAGACCCAAAGGAGCCGGCAACAGCTTCCCAACTCTTGAAGGACAAGGATGATCTCATGGTTAAACCGCAAGAAGATCGTCTGGCCAACGAGGGAAATGGCAAGAAGACCTCAAGGCCGCCATCGAGAAAACCGCCAAAGATGCCTCTGAAGCAGCAGTTGAGAAGTTCAAAGCAGGGGATGAGTACTACGATGCCATAGTGTCTAAGGCCCAAGATTTTCTTGAGGTCGGCAAAGACATATGGCCCGTCGCGCGCTTGTCGATCCAACGGCCACGGCTACCATCGAGCAATTAGCTCGTTGGTTTACCGAGTCCCAATATGACATGACGGCTCGTAGTGGTCACTCGCTTGTTCCTTATCTTGAAAATGATCTTGCTTTCATTGCTCAAGAGGATGAGGAGGATCACCGCGAGAAGTGGGAAGCTCCCCCGTTCTTGACAGAATTTTGATGTGGTTTTCGCGTAACTCGACGATACCGAAGCCATGGAAACAAAGAGATGAGCAAATCTATTCGGAGTCTAAGCCTTGAGCCCTCAAAGAACAAGATCCCATGATTGAAGATCAAGTTACCACCGACGATCGTACCAATGCCGACTCCGGCCTCTTAAATTATTTCAAGCAGCATTGTAATGAACAAGTTCCAAACAATTTTTGCCTTTTTTGATCTAACATTATTCGAATGCCTTGGCCCAGTTTTTTGGGAGGCAAAATATTTTTGTAAATTAATTTTGTTTAAGTCTTAGCCCGTTTTGGGAGACTTATTTCTATCGTAGCTGACCTTTGTTTCCAGAATGTTGTATGCTTTTCATTCCATATTGTATGTCGAACTAGATGTAGATAATATAAATGAGTTAATTTGAGCCTAGAGGCGACTTGATCTTGTTGGTGTAGTCGACCTCAGACTTGATTAACTTTTTTGTGAACGAGATTGACTATAAGTCGAACCTGTTCACCCTTTGAACTGATTAAGAATCGAGTTAGTTGGAACGAAGTCGACTAAGAGTCGAACTTGTTAAATGAACAAAGCTGATTTAGAATCGAGCTAAGATGAACTGACTAAGAGTCGAGTTAAGACGAACTGACTATGAGTCGAGCTCATTAGAACAAAGTCGACTAAGAGTCGGACTTGTTAAATAAACAAAGCTGATTAAGAATCGAGCTTGTTGGACTGACTAAGAGTCGAGTTAAGATGAACTGACTAAGAGTCGGGCTCATTAAAACAAAGTCGACTAAGAGTCGGACTTGTTAAATAAACAAAGCTGATTAAGAATCGAGCTTGTTGGAACGAAGCTGACTAAGAGTCGAGCTTGTTGATGTTAATGTAACACTATGCTTGATGGAATGAACTGCACTTTTTATTGAAGTAGGAAATATGCTTACATCAACTTGAAACTAGAACTTAATACAAGCTCGAACTTTGAAACCGAAAACTAGAAGTAGTATTTGATGAGGTGAGTGGCATGCCAAGGATGTTTCAATTCGTCACCTCCTGGATGAGCTATCATGTAGGTTCCTTCTTTGACGACTCGAGTAACCACATATGGACCTTCCCAATTAGGAGATAGTTTGTTCTGCTGGGTCCTTCTACCCGTTGCTTCAATCTTTCTTAACACATAATCTCCAACCTGGAATGACCTTGTTTTAACCCTCTTGTCGTGGTAACTCTTAGTTCGCTGCTTGTAGTTGACCATTCGGAGGTAGGCTGTCTCGCTTCTCGTCGATTAGATCCAGTCGATCAATCTCGTTGTTATCATTTTGCTCCCGATTGAAGAAAGTCACTTAGCAAATGGGAATCTCGAGCTCACAGGTGCCATGGCCTCGATCCATATGTGAGAGCGAAAGGGGTTTCCCGTAGCCCCGAGTGGTTGTGCGAACTGCCCAAAGAGCAAGTGGGAGTTCGTCCAACCAGTTGTTGCGTCGACCTACGAGTCCTGTCTTGAGTGATGATAGGACAAGTTTATTCGCTGCTTCAGCTTGCCCATTTCCTTGAGGGTAGGCGACGTAAGATTGCCAATGCTTGATTCCCACTGCTCATCTCTCGCTTCGAAAGCTCGAGAATTGCAGTCCGTTGTCTGATACTATGGCTCGGGGAAAACCAAATCGACACCAAATAAAATCATGAATGAAATTGATAGCATTTTCCTCTGTGATACGAGCTAATGGTTTGGCCTCAACCCATTTGGTGAAGTAGTCTATGGCCACTATCACGTACTTGCAGTTTCCTCGGGCGGGAGGGAAGGGTCCAATCAGGTCGACGCCCCACATATCAAATGGCCAAGCTGCGATCACAGGAGTCCCGCTTCGTTGTAGGCACATGGGGAAGGTTGGCAAACCTTTGGCATTGATCACATTGCCGAACAAAGTTGTGAGTGTCGCCTCATGTGTGGCCGTAGTATCCCAACGTGATTAATTTGTCGCCAGAGTCCCGGCCCCCGGTGTCCACCACAAATTCCACTATGCACTTCGTGTATCAATAGGGCGACCTCTTGGGGATGGATGCACTTTAGCAATGGCCGAGTATAAGATCTTCCGAATGTATCGCCTCCTTGAATGACATATCTCGGAGCTTTTTTTGATAGCTCGAGCCTTCTTCTCGTCCTCTGGCAGCTCGCCACTTTGCAAGTATGCTTTCATTTCCTCGATCCAACACTTCTCCTGAGTCCAATTTCTTGAGGGATCATCTATGCACTGAATTTTTACCCTCTCATAAGCTGGATTTTCGAGGAAGGAGATAGGCTCGCCATGTGGCTCATCTGAAGTAGCAAGTTTCGAAAGGAGATCAGCCAGCTCGTTATCCTCTCTTCCAATCCTTTGAATCTCCCAGAATTCTAAGTCCTTTACTAGTTCCTTCACCAGGTCGCAGTATTTGATGAGGGTAGAACTAATCACTTCATACTCGCCTCTGACCTGGTTAACTATCAATTGTGAGTCACAGTAGGCCATGATCTTAGTTGCTCCGAAGCATTTGGCGTACTCGATAGCTGCAATCAAGGCTTCATACTCAGCTTGGTTGTTGGAAGCGTCAAACTTGAACCTTAGCGATTCTTCGTAAACAGTCCCAGACTCTGGCTCGACCAAGACAATTCCAGCTCCACTGACATTTTTGGTTGCTGACCCGTCTGAATAGACCTTCCAACAATCGACGGGTAGAGTGATGGCGACTTGTGACTCTGGCTCTTTCCCTTTGCCCTTTTCTTTTGGAGCTCGCTGCTCGTCATCTTTCTTGGTGAACGTAAGCTCGACCAAGAAGTCAGCCAGAGCTTGAGCTTTCAACGCCTTTCGAGGTCGATACTCAATGTCAAATTCAGTGAGGGCAATTGACCAATTGAGTAGTCGACCTGAACTCTCCGGCTTGTGCAGTATTTTTCTTAAGGGAGCATTGGTAAGAACCACGATCGGATGAGCCAGAAAATAAGCTCGTAACTTTCTTGAAGCTACGACTAGAGCATAAGCAACTTTCTCACGTTGTAATACCCGCTTTCCACATCTCGATAATGCTTTGCGATATAGTACACAAGCTTCGAAGCCCTTCATCCTCTCTAATCAATACCGCAAAGAATCGACTTGTCTCCTGCGTATAGATACACAAATAAAGTCTCACTACCATCGGGCTACCGAGTAGAGGTGGGGTAGCAAGATAATCCTTCAATCGTTGGAACGACGAATGACATTCGGTCGTCCATTCAAAACTTTTCGTCCCCTCAATGCTTTGAAGAAGGGGAGAGACCTTTCGCCGACTTTGATATGAAGCGACCAAGAGCCGCTACCCTTCCATTAAGTCGCCGCATCTCCTTGATAGTGGCGGAGCCTTCATGTCGACTAAAGCCTTTATCTTCTCTCGGATTAGCTTCTATGCCCCTCGAGATACCATGAATCCCAAGAACTTGCCACCGCCACTCCAAACACACATTTACTGGGGTTGAGCTTCATGTCGTTTGCTCGTAAATTGGCGAATGTCTCCTTTAAGTCGACCACGTGACTCCCGGCCTTAGTTTTAATGACCATGTCGTCAACGTAGGCCTCCATATTTCGACCAATCTGTGAGGCAAAGACTTTGTTCACCATCCTCTGATATGTAGCTCCTGCATTCTTCAATCCAAAAGGCATCATATTATAGCAGAGATGCCTCCACTCGCCCGAAATGCCGTTTCACTATGTCATCCTCGTGCATCTTTATCTCGGTGGTATCCCGAGTAAGCATCCAGGAAACTGAGAGTGGAATGACCAGCAATGGAATCAACAAGCTTGTCAATTCTAGGAAGAGGATAACTATCCTTTGGGCAAGCTAGATTGAGAGTAGTGAAGTCGACACACATCCGCCACTTGCCATTCGATTTCTTCACCATGACCACGTTGGCCAACCACGTTGTATGAGTGGCCTCTTTGATTATACCTGCACTCAACAGTTTTTGTACCTCTGCTTTGATAGCCTCTTCCTTGTCGTGAGCAAAACTTCTCAACTTTTGGGGTCTCGGCTTTATGGTCGGGTTGACTTCCGCCCGTGAACAGCGACCTCCTCCTTGATTCCCCTCATGTCTTCTACTCTCCATGCAAAGACATCATTACTTTCCTTGAGTAGCTCTATGATTTTTGCTCGCTCCTCGACTGATAGCTGCTTCCCAATCTGAATTTTTTGATCGGGGTAAGAAGGGTTGGTGATTACTGACTCTAGCTCCTCCACAGCTTCTAGCTCTGGTCCATCTCTGAATTGTAGAGTCTCCACTATGATCTCCCTGACCTTTTGTCTTTCCTCGCCTCCCAAGTGTGGAGCTTCCTCGCCTATCATATCATCGAGCTTATCTCGCAACCTTGTTGGTAGGGGCCCCCGAGTTATTGTCTATCTCGGGAGGCATAGGTCACCTATGACGACTTGATCGACCATAACTACATCCGGATCGACCTCGGTGGTGTTAGAGTGACGTGTCGACTCAAGCATGACCTCGTCATTTGAGCGATAGGTCGACTCTACCACGTCGGTGATTGTTGACACGGTAGTTTTGGTGATCGATCGAGACAGCTTCAAGTAACCATCGCCGGCCTCAATCTCCAGCTCCCTTTTCTTTCTTTCTCTCGTAACATGATCCGTATATGCGCGAGCCGTGCCTTGTACGCAACCCACTCCAGCAGTGTGGGGAACTTTACTCGCCGGTGAGGAATTGATGCTACCATTCCAAGAGCGACCGTCCAGAATTCCAAGTATGGCGGCATAGTCACTATTTACATCAATTACGATAAATTGTACCTTCGAGACAATCCCGAGGGGGTGCTGGCCTAGGTCGACATCGAGCACTATCTCGGCCTTTAGCATCAACTCGGTGGTTGGTGAAGCCCTCCAACCTCGCCATCATATCTCTCCACTGCTCGTCATTAAGGCCCATTTCCTTGAAAGTTTTGTAAAACAAAATATCCTTGCAGCCCCCGTGTCGACTAAGAGTCTCGCTTCGTCGTACATCCATCAATGAGACTCGGGATGACGAGAACTTGCTCCCTAGCCGCCATATTTGTTGCCAATTCGTGGGGGTAGAAGCCGATCGCCTCATCTCTAATTTCTCTCCTCGAGGCACATGTGGGGCCTTATTAAGCCGGGAATATCTTGTGCTTGATGGCCGTGTTGCTTGCTTGTTCGCTGATGACTCTCCTGTTCCGCCCGGGCCGCCTAGGTCCTTGTTGCCCACCCGCCGGCCGCTCACCTCCCCCAGCCTTGAGGTCTCTTCACATAGGCTTCGAGTCTCCTTGGTCGACCATTCTCTCGGATGATACGCTTTAATCCTAAGCAATCCTCTCGTGAGATGACCGGTGTCTTTGTGGTAGTCGCAAAGATTTGCCGTTGTCCCGCCTAAACTTGTTGCCTCGGATTCATTGGGACCGGAGGAGCCGCTCGACAAAGATTCGTAATCTCGCCCGACTCACCGTGAGGGGAGTGAAAGCTTCGGCACTTTCTCTCGTTGCCCTAGTTCTCGTTCTTTCCGTTCTTATTGTTCCCTCCATTCTTGTTGGAGTCCTTCTTGTCATCGGTGGCTTCCACCTTGGGGCTCTTACCACTCTTCTTCTCCTTCCTTTCCTCGCCTAGGGCGACATTATACACCTTTTCGAACAACTCCCGTCGAGTTGTCACCGTCCGGACCGTGAGCTCGTAGTCCATGTCTCGCCGAAGAAATACCGTTTCGAAGCGCTTGATGACCTCCCTATCGCTGATGTCTTCCTCTATCTTATCCACCATTTCTTTGAACTTGGTGAAGTAGCTCATCGAGCTTTCATTCTTCGCCCGCACCAAGTTATTCAGTTCGCGACGCCGTCTTCCGAGCTCCCGCAGCCGAGAAGCGATCTAAGAACTTTGTCCCGAAGCCGTCCAAGTGGTGATGCTATCGCCAGCCAAACCATTGAACCAAGTTAAAGCCGCCCAAGAAGTGTGCTTAGGAGAGCTTTGCACATGTTGTCATCTTCATTGGCGACAAAGCACATAGTGGCCTCCAGATGTCAGATGTGACTCTTTGCATTGGTGGATCCCGAATATTTCTCCAGAAGAGGCAGCCTGAAGGTAGGAGGAGGTCGACTATCTCTGATTTCTTTGGAGAAGGGTCGAAGAGTAAAGTCAATTCGTTCAACCTTTCCAATCTCCTTTTTCTTCTCCTCCTCCCATTGTTCGAACTTCTTTTTCATCAACAGCCATTCCCTTGCATCGGGTCTTTCGTCTCCTGGAGGGGGAACAGCATTCGATCTCTGGCCTTCACTCCTGGGAGGAGTCACCTGCCTACTCCTCCTGTCTTTATGGGAATTGGCCCTCTCCTGATCCGATCGGGATCTATGCCTCGTTACTTCTTTGAGGCGACTGCGCGCTCTCAAAGAACAGATGGCGACCTGCGCCGTCATATCCAAGTGGCGACCGCGCCTCTCCTCTCTTATAGGCGACCTGCGCCCATTCCCGTCTCTTTGAGATCCCGATCTTTGCGTTCGGGCCGGAGAAACATGCTCGTTTCGTTGGTCGTTAGCCGAGTCCTCAACCGATTGAGCCTCCCGCTCTCTCGTTTCTACTGAGGCCGGCCCTTAGGTCGTTACTCGGCACATGTACGATAGTAGGGGCTCTCCGAACTATCCCGTTGTCTCCATTCTGTCCCACACCTTCATTTGGCCTCATACTCCTAGCCTCGTTGTCCATTAGAGACCCGAGTACGATCCATTCTTTCGTAGCGTACATCGGCCCGCTTCCGCCTCTTCCATAGCTATCAAGTCGCCCAAAATCTGGGCTCTTTCTAACATCATCTCCTTCTTGCTCATAGGGTTGGTGGAGGGACTCCGCCCTGTTTCCAACGTTCACCCGAGCAAAGTGGGACGTTTAGGAGGTGGAGCTCCTTGCCCATCCATGTGCCTTTTGCCTCTCCTTGTGTCGTGCAAACCCCTGCCATCAACGACACTGGTAGAGCGCGTGGCTCTACCATGAGGACGATTTGGTGGGGGAGGAGGCAAATTCAAGTTTTCAGCATTTGCATTTGCATTAGTGTTGTTGTTGTTGTTCACTTCTTCATGCCCAAGTGAAGCCTCAGATACGTGTCCGTCTGAAGTCACCATTGTAGTAGGTTGTTAAAAATTTTTAAGGTCAAGTTTGAAGCACGATATTCCCGGCAATGGAACCAAACTGATGCTGCAGGAATTGTGCTTATCAATCTTCCTCCACGTGGCAGGACTGATCACCTGGCTCCTTGACCTGAAAACAGAACCCACGACTAGCCGGATGTGTCTCCGGCGAAGACGCTCGGGCGTGAGAGTAAGATCACAGTTGTATAAAGCTCAAAATGTATAGAATAATGAATTCTGATAACAAAATGGCAGTTACCTTTCACCGTTTGGTAGTGATGAAGTATTTATAGGCAAGAGTGAGGTATTTTTGGGGAGGCGGCATGTCCTCCGAGATTATAGCGGCGGTTACTTGGTCATGGGCACGTGTCTATAACGGTCCCTGATTTGTAGGGATGTGGTTATGAGGATTGTTCAACCAAATACGCCGGCAAGTGTCAGGTCGTCACTTGTTGATTTAGGTCGAGGTCGCCACTCGTGGAATGGTCGACCTGACTGTCGGGTAGAGCATGGTTCGTACCCGAATTGTGATTTGGATCATGAGGTCGGACTAAGTTAGGTCGGGACCTGGTAGGTCGGACCAAGGGTTTAGTCGACTGATACAAGAGATGGGCTTTGGGCCTTGTTCTGATGGGGTCAGCCTCATTGAGAACGTGATGGCCAAGGCTGCTTGTGATTGGGCTTTACTTGCTTGGCCCAATTCAACACTTTTGGTATGTTCAATATTTATATTTATCTATAAATTTATTAATTATAAGTTTAAATTTTAGTTTTACATAACATCTCTCTTGGTTGCCAAAAACTTGTAAAAAACGCGTTTTTTTAAACTTAACAAAAAACGTGTTTTACGGTGATTTACGGTGAGCGAGAAGACACGGAGCCTAGCGAAGCTTTTACCATGGGACACAAAGATGGACTCGGCGACGATGCTCGAAGAGGCGCACAAGTACATCAGGTTTCTCCAGGCGCAAATTAGCGTCCTCCACTCCATGCGTCGTGAAGCCGACACCGGTGACGGCAATTTCTCGATCGAAAACCGTTTCTCCAGGCGCAAATCAGCGTCCTCCACTCCATGCCTCGTGAAGCTGGCATCGGTGACGGCAATTACTACGGCGCGTTAGGTAGGTTGAACAGAACTGTTACAGGTCCTGGTGAACTCACCTCCAGATTCTCTCTCTCTCTCTAAAAATCTTTTGGAATGGATTTAGGCCGTGGAGAGAGGTGGGGTTCCAAGGAGGAACTCTGATTGGAGCTGCATTGGTGAACTGGGCAAAATGGCTGTTAATCTGATGGGTAGCCATTGGTATTGATTTTTGGCTTTGATTGATTTTGGCTTTGTTAGATGCCAGTGCATTAGTTTTGAAGTGCCAGTATATGTTTTTATGAGTGCCAGTGTTTGTGTTATTTGAGAGCCAGCAAAAATTTTTATCAGTGTTTTTGAGTGCCAGTTCCAGTGTAAACTAATGCCAGTGTTTGTTTTTTTGAGTGGCAGTTCATGTATTTTGAAGTGCCAGTTCTTGTATTTTTGAGAGCCAGTAAAAATATTTTTGAGTGCCAGTGTATGTGTATTTGAGTGCCAGTGTACGTAATTTTGAATGCCAGTCCATGTTTTTTTAATGCAGAGCTTGTGTTTTTTAGAGCCAGCAAAAATATTAGTGTAACAAAGTGCCAGTGTTAGTTGAACAGAGTGCCAGTGTGAAGAGTGCCAGTTCATGTATATAAAAGTGCTCGTGTAAAAGTGTCAGTGCTAGTTTAACAAAGTGCCAGTGCCAGTTTACACTGGCACTTTGTTAAATTGGTACTGGCACTTTTTTCACTGGCATTTTGTTACACATGCACTGGCACTTTATCACACTGGCACTTTGTTAAACAGGCACTGACATAAACGGGAAACCCAAAACACGTTTTTCCTAAGTGACAGGAAAAACACGTTTTTCATAAGACCAACTCCTCTTGGTTTTCCTTTCACTGGATCAAATAAAATAAATAAATTTGTCATACATAATCTTTGTTTCATATTTATTGTATTCATATGTTTATAGTACTTTTTTAATTTTATCTTGCGTAATCGGTAAATTTCTTTCAAATTTGAAGAAATAAAGTAATTTTTCTAAAATTCCATTGTAATTTTTTTTATCTATAACATTACCATATTAATTATAAATATTTTCATATTTAATTTACACGCATATTCTTAATTTGTAAATGTTAGTTTATTTTTTTTCTTATTGATTAAAGCGAAAAAAAATATAACGAATAATTAAATAGAATACAGTTATAAAAATTTGAACAACTAATGAACATATATACATTATCGTATTATACTATAATACTATTTTAAATATATACTCCCTCCGTCCAGTTACATACTTCACACTTTCTATTTTGAGCGTCCAATTACATACTTCACACTTTGTCTCCTACATTATTTTAATACTCACAACACCATTATAATTTACTATTCCCTCCACTCATTCTCTCTCCTATTTTACTTTTACACTCATAACATTATATCATTATTTTTTTCCTTAATCCACGCGTGAACAGTAACCGTGAAGTATGTACTTGGACGGAGGGAGTATAGATATATGTGTGTACCTATATAAAGACATTAGGGTCCATTATTTAGTTTCGCCCCGGGCCTACGAAACGCTAGGAACGGCCCTGTTTCCGATTCTAAATAAAGGGTTTAGGGCTATCGCCGTAATGCTTTGGGCGGCCGCCCAAGAGGCTCGGCAAGACTAGGGCGGCCGCGGTAATGGACTTGGGCGGCCGGCTGTGGCTCTCCCTTCTTAGTAAATTTTCTTTAGTCCTTCTTTCTTGGTCCCTCTCTTTACAAAATTTATTTTTTGGTCACCCTTTTTGTATAAAAACTGTTAAGATCTAACGATTTTGAATGAAGATGAATAATAAACTAATTATTTTAACAGATTTTATAAAAGAAAAAGGGACGGTACCCTTAAATTTTATTAATAATTGATAAAATGTTACAATGAGGGGGACAACCACAACCAACCTTGCCCTTTTATAAGTAAGGGAGGACATAAGGAGCCTTAACCTCGTTCTTAGTAACTTACAATATTTATTTAAATTATAACAATCTAATCTAAACAAAAGAATCCTAATATATAAAATAAAACAAAGTAACAAATTATATTATACAAATTAAACTATATAAATTACATCAACTTACATTAGGGCCATTGTTGTCGTCACTTCCCGATGTTGTATCAAAGAAATCTTCATCGGATGAGGAGAACTTTGGCTCTTGATCTCTTTTCTACGCTTTGACCCAATCATTCAACAAATTTTGATTTTCTAAATTTTCGACCGTTAAATTTGCACGTTGCGGATCCACAATATTTCCACCAATGCTAAAAGTGTGCTCAACCGAAACCGTTGATGCGGGAGAAGCAAATATTTCTCTTGCTATCCTAGAAACAATAGGATAAGAACTCTCCCTCTTGGCCCACCAATCTAAAATGGAAATCAAGTGTTCCAACCTACTTTAACCAAATATTTAACCATCTTCCAATTATCACAATTGGTATGTAAATACATCCTTTTGTAGCTCATAAGTTGTACTTGGATTAGAATATTGTTCAATTGATTGAAATATATGTTATATAGTTGGACCTCCATTGCTTTAAAAATGAGATCAGCAAAATAGGGCAGGGCACGACTCGTGACCCTAATCTGCACGAGTGCACTTTTTCTCACGACTCGTATCACGAATGCAGGAATGGCATGACTCGTGACCAGGGGCACGAGTCGTACCCTTCAGCAAAATTCAGCATTTAAGCTAAAACATCAGCATCCCTTTTTTCACACTTACATGACCAAATTTTCAACTCAAATAACAACCCATAAACCCAACTTCAGTACACTTAATTATACCATTTCCATAAACCATTTCCACCCTTCCAAACTCAAGAAAAAATGGTCCAATACATCATGCAATAATTATTCAACAATAATATCACTTTAAATACTACATGAGCATGAATTTGAAAGGGAAATAGAATAACTTACCTAAAAATAATATTAAAGCTTGAAAACTTCAATCGGATGAAAATGATTCCCTTCTTCCCCCGAACATTTAGACACCAACGGATCGACGAAAGGATTTTTCTTGATTAAATGGGAGATTTTTAAAATGGATTAATAGGTTTTGGAACTTTTTCCATGGAAGAATCACTACAAGAAAAATGGCTTTTCCCGGCACTTTTAATCCGGCACTTAATTTTGTGCCACTAATTTTCGGCACTTTTTTAAAAAGTGCCACAAATTTCCGACACTTTTCAGAAACTGCCACAAATATCCGGCACTTTTTTAGAAGTGCCGCTAATTTCCGGCACTTTTACAAAAGTGCCGCTAATTTTCCGGCACTTCTTCAAAAGTGCCGCTAATTTTTCGGCACTTTTGAAAAAGTGCCGCTAAATTCCCGGCACTTTTGAAAAAGTGCCACAAATTTTCCGGCACTTTTGAAAAATTGCCGCAAGTTTTTCGGCACTTTCTTAAAAGTGCCGCTAATTTTTCGGCACTTTTTTAAAAGTGCCACGAACTTTCAAAACTTTGTTGAAAGTGACGCTAGTTTCTTACACTTTTAGTAATTTGCGCAGTTATTTTCCGACCGACTTATGTAAATGCATGTCACTTGTTTTGGCGTTTTGACATTGCACATTGCAAACTAATGTGGTTAAACAAAACACTCTCGGCCCCGTGAGAGCTAATTTGCCCGGGTGAATAAGAATGCAGTTTTTCGCAAACAACTTTTTTCACTTATCATTAATTCCTATGTTTTTAATTCTCACTACAAGAAAAAGGTGTTTTTGTCACATTTTATTTGTCACGGTCTGTTAACCGCGACAAATAATTTATTATAAACCACGATCTCTTTAACCGAAGCAAATAATTTTTTTTTCACCGATTTAATAGTTAACCGTGATTTAAGCATTAACTATTCTTTTAGTTTTTATTTTTACATTCAAAATTTCAAATTTTCAATACTCCAGCGCCTTCCCAAATTTCCATCCCAAAATTCCCCTCCCAAATTTCCGAATTCCCACCCAAAATTCCCTCTCAATCCATAACCAAATCCAAATCCAAATCGTTTCTCTACCGAAGTGTTTATCATTTCTTGAAGCGAACGACGACGTCATCATCTTCTTGCTTCAGATCTCTCCTTCCTTCATCAACTCTCTCTCTCTCTCTCTCGGTTGTTAGTTAGGGTTTCAATCTCTCACATTTTCCTGTATATGATAATCAATTTTCACATACTGCACTGCACACACACAAACGCATTTATGCAATCGTGTGTTTTTCTCACCAATAATCGAATCCTCGATCTGTAATTCTCTGATTTGATTGATTCCAGATCGACTTCTGCATCAAAAATGGTGGTTTCTGGACCCCTAACACCTGGCCAGGTACATTGTTCTGTTGATTTGTTTATGGCTATTCTGATTCAATTACTGTTTTTTTTAAGTAGTTGTTCCTTTGTTGATTACTATGTACTGGTTCGGTTTGCAATAATTGCAATTTCATTCGGTGTTAATTTAAGTATGATGCCATGTTAGATTGGCATGGTGTGTAATGGAGTGACCATTTTTATGTACCAAATGAGCACTAGTTTGGATTCTGTTTGGTTTAGTTATGTTGAAATTCCACATCTAATGATTCTTGGGGAGAATTAGTTATATGGAAGTTAATTTGTGTGCATTTAAAGCTGTAAGGATATATTTTGCTTCGATCTGTAGTTCAAAGGGGATAGTATTTGTACTTTTATGTGCATTCTGCAGAACCTTATATGAAGTTTAATTTTGTTCTGACCTGATGAGCGAGTGAAGTGACTTGGTAATGAAGATGAAGTATGATTGAATCCTAGTCACATTAGATTACTGCATTTCTTTGTTGCTAAATGAGAAAAGACTTTACCAATTAACATATATGCATACATATGTGTGTATATATTTGTATGAATGTATATAGATACATTTATGAATTTGCGTATTGACTTTCATGTTTCGATTGAAACACGAAACCCAAACATCATCCCAACCCAGTAAATGCTTCTAGCTTCAACCTATTGAACCCGATTCTAGCGACATCATCTCTTGACGTTTGATTTCATATCTTGAGAAAAGGGTCAAAGTGGCGGTTCGAGTGTATGGTAATAAGCTAACAAACAGATGGCATGCAAGTAGATTAGGTGGATAGGCTTCTTGTTCAAATTAGATATATGCTTGAATGCAGGCATTGCTTCCTTTTATGGATCTTAGACAAAGAAAGGGGGACAGGGCACAAGTATTCAAGAAATGTTGCTTGAGAGTGAAATGCTTTATTGGTAAAACTGTTTGAATTTGTTACTTGTCCATCTGTCCTTTTAATAATTTCTATAAGCAGTTCTTTGGAATATCTTCTTTCATATGTTCACTCTGCACTGTTGGGTTGCAGATACTGATGCTGGTTTCAACTCTACTCCATCAAAGGTTAAATTCGTGTCTTTATTTTTTTGACATTTACATGTATATTGACTGATTAGTTTTTAGGGTTCATAAAGTTTTACGGAGGAGAGGAACCACTTGGAAATCAGGGCAGCAAATCAAGGTTTTTAGTTTATCTTAAATAATTTGTTGTTTTCTCAATTCAGTATGCATGATGGTGGAGAAGTAGATGTTCGAGCTTGTTACACTGCAATTTCTGTAAGTTAGCCACCTTCTCTCTGGGATTTTATGTTCATTTGTTTTAAATGTATTGGAAATGATACAAAAATTTCCATTCCAAGGTGGTAATGTAACAGCCGTTAATGAAGAGTCCTTTCTAAAAGGATCCTGTTACAACTTACACCAATTGATTTATGACATTCCTGATTTACTATTATTTCAATTAGCAAAAAATAGAACAATATTTAATCCTTAAATTTCAATAATTCAATGTGAAATTCGTAATTCAATGGATCACCATACATTTCTTCCTTGCTACTCTCTTTGAGTTATGGTAATGGATCACCATACGTTCTTACCGCTACGTTAGAATTTCTGCTTATTTTTAAAGCATTTTTAAATCAATGTGAAATTTGTTTGTCTAGTTTTTCTAACTGTTATGTCATTACTATCCTTTCTGTGACTCTTACTCGTCAGGCTAGACTTTATGTATATCTTTGAAGAATTTATAATTCTATGTGAAATTTGTTTGCCTAGTTTTTCTAATTGTTATGTCATACTATCCTTTTGGTGATTCTTACTATTTCTTGATTGAACCAGGTTGCGAGCGCTCTAAACATATTAGACAATTATCTAACTGAAAATGTTGGAAACTACATCTTAAGGTTGGTGTCTGCAGCTTTTGTTTTGGAACTTGTTGAGGTTGGAGCTGAATCAGCATCCTGTCTTGCTGCCCTTCTCATTATCTATTTTTTTACTTACTACGAGTATTAAAAAGCAGGAGGGCTCAAAACAAAGCTATGCCACACATTTTCTGATTGCCTAATACCCTTATCTATTACCTATGATGTTCGAACTCGGGTACGGGTGTCTGACACAGGTACGGGTACGAGAGGAACCACTTGGATAATTTGCAGGTAGTCTATCTTGTAATATATTGTCATTTAAGAATTCCTTCCCTTTCTCCTTGGTTCTAAACATGATTCATAGGGTTTTATTCTAATTTATTATTTCACTTTGGTGTTGAAAAGGCCAATAGATGTTTTGGAAGAGAATAGTTGTCGGCTCTCAACAATTAACGGAAATCCTAGACTTGATCTACATAAATCTTTGTCTTTCCCCATTATTGCAATTGACTCTGGAAAGGTTTGGGATTTATCGTGATGTGTATACCACGTTTTGTCTTTATTTAACATATAGACTCTTGTTAAAGATATTATGATAAATTATACATTTTGTTTGTTTGCAGGTGATGGATCACGTCTCTTGTAATACATTCGCTATGGAAGAAGACCATTATTTCATCACGCATTTGTTTGAGCAATTGAATATTTAGCTTTTGGTGTTATGATGTCAAGGCTTGATGTATACCTTGCTTAAATTTTTGAATTATTACTTTCTGAATGATGTAATTTATACTTGTTTTCTTTGATGACAATGAGAAAAAGTTATCTTTTATATACTTTGTTGAAGCTAGTCAAAATTATGTAGGAATGTGGCATTAAATATGCTTGAGATTTGTATCTATTTGTAGTGAATTACCGGCAGCAATCATATCCGTCATTTCATTAAAACTGTGCAAAAGTGCCGGAAATATGTGGCACTTTTCAAAGTGCCGGAAAATTAAGACACTTTTTTAAATGTCGGATAATTGTGGCACTTTCATAAGTGCCGGATAATTGTGGCACTTTCATAAGTGCCGGAAAATTGCGGCATTTAAAGAAGTGACGGAAAATTATGGCATTTAAAAAAGTGCCGGAAATTGTGGCATTTAAAAAAGTGCCGGAAATTGTGGCACTTTTGAAAGTGCCGGAAATTGTGGCGCTTTTAAGTGCCGGAAATTGTGGCGCTTTTAAGTGCCGAAAAGTATTGCCGACGCGACTTATTATGGCACTTATAAAAGTGCCGGAAAATGTGCCGGAAATAGCTTTTATGGCACTTTTTTCTGATTTGTGGCACTTAAAAAAGTGCCACAAAAACCTGTTTTTGTTGAAGTGAATAAAGAACTTGCAGGAGAAAGGTTTTGTTAAAATGAAAATGCTTTCTCCATTAAACAAGGATAAACATAACAAATTTACACTTAGGCTCCTTCAATCCATTAAATTTATAACTTAAATAACTTAAGTTCTAACTCCTACTCTAAAGCACCTCAAGGTTTATAAGATTTTTAATGAAATTTCAAATATCATTATATCACTACACCATTCCTAATATTTTCAATAAGGCATTAAATAATTATATTTAATTTATTAATATATTTAAAATATCATATAATTTATAAAAATGTTAAACTAACACATAATTGCCACAACAAAATGCAAAACATATAAAGGAAAATCAAAGCATGCCATAAACACGAATTCAAGCATATATCAAATAATACCTAGGATTAGGGTCGTGACAATCACTCCCCCTAAAAGAAAATTTGACCCGAATTTTAGATTACTTACCTAGAAGATCAAACAACCAAGGATATTTCCGCTCCATCTCTTCCAGGAGCTCCCAAGTAGATTCTTCCACGTCATGATTCCTCCAAACGACTCTAACGAGGGGAATACTCTTATTTCTCAACTCTTGTACCTTAGTATCAATCACTTGAACCGGCTGCTCAACGTAAGACATATCTGGTTCAATATCCTCGGGTATCCTCGGCAACACATGAGAAGGATCATACACATACTTACGGAGCATGGATACATGGAACACACTATGCATTTTCCCAAGAGATGAAGGCAAAGCAAGACGATATGCAAGATTCCCCACTATTTCCACTATCTCAAAAGGGCCAACGTACCTTGGAGCCAACTTACCCTTCCTACCATACCTCTTAATCCCCACTTTAGGTGACACTCTCAAGAACACAAGGTCTCTCTTCTGAAACTCAAGGTCTCGTCTCCTCTGATCAGCATAGCTTTTCTGTCTACTCTGGGTCGTAATCAATCGGTTCCGAATAATCTTGACTTTATCAACTGAATCCCGAACCATATCAATACCCCAAAGCTTCGCTTCCCCAACTTCATCCCAACAGATCGGAGATCTACATTTCCTCCCATACAATGCTTCATAAGGTGTCATCTCAATACTTGACTGATAGCTATTATTGTAAGAAAACTCAACAAGAGGCAAATGAACATCCCAAGAATCCGAGAAATCAACTGAACAAGATCGCAACATATCTTCAAGAATTTGAATTGTTCTCTCGAATTGGCCATTAGTTTGAGGATGGAACGTTGTGCTAAATCTCAATTCTGAACCCAAATCCTTTTGTAACGCCTGCCAAAATCTGGAAGTAAATCTAGGATCACGGTCTGACACAATGCTAATCAGAACTCCGTGCAATCTCACAATCTCATGAATATACAACTTCGCAAGCCTCTCCATCGAATAACTAATGTCAATAGGTAAGAAATGAGCGGACTTTGTCAATATATCCATAATCACCCAAACGGCATCATGCTTCCTACTAGTACGAGGCAATCCCGTGACAAAATCCATGGTTATATGCTCCCACTTCCTTTTGAACCTCCTTTATTTGTTGAATCAAGCTTGATAAGGCACTAATATTCGAAAAGATAGCTCCATGCCTCGACTCTCGGGGACATCAATCTCGAGCATCTTCTAATATTTTCCATTTCCGAACCACCATTGAGGCCACATAAGACTTCCGACTAATAGCATTCGCCACCACATTTGCTTTGCCCGGATGATAAGAAATAGTACAATCATAATCCTTCAAAAGTTCCATCCATCTATACTGCCTGTTGTTCAACTCCTTCTGCGAGAAAAGATACTTCAAACTCTTATGATCCGTGAAAATCTCAAACTTCGCTCCGTAAAGGTAATGCTTCCATTTTTGCAACGCAAAGACAATCGCCGCAAGCTCCATGTCGTGGGTAGGATAGTTCTGCTCACAAGAAGTCAACTTCTTTGAAGCATACGCGATAACCTTCCCATTTTGCATCAACACACAGCCCAAACCTTCCTTCGAAGCATCAAAATAAATAACCAACCCATCATTCCCATTTGGCAAAACAAGGATAGGTGCCGATGTTAACCTCTTCTTCAATTCTTCAAAACTAGCTTGACACTTATCATTTCACACAAAAGGTACATTCTTTCGAATCAAGAGAGTAGCAATCTTTGAAAACCTTTTTATGAGTTTTCTATAATACCCGGCTAACCCCAGAAAACTCCAAATCTCGTTGACTGTTTCCGGCCTCTTCCAACTAACCACGGTTTCAATCTTAGAAGGATCAACTGAAATTCCATTCTTTGACACAACATGGCCTAGGAAAGAAACCTCCTCAAGCCAAAATGCACACTTACTAAACTTGGCAAACAACTTCTTCTCTCGGAGTACCGCCAAAACCATTCGCAAATGTTGTTCATGCTCCTCCCGAGATTTAGAATATACGAGAATATCTTCAATAAACACGACAACAAAAGTATCAAGATAGGGTTTGAAAACCCGGTTCATCAAATCCATAAAAACGGCTGGAGCATTTGTTAAACCAAAAGGCATGACAAGAAATTCAAAATGACAATATCGGGTACGAAAAGCAGTCTTTGAAACATTCTCCGAACGAACCTTCAACTGGTGATACCCACTTCTCAAGTCAAGCTTCGAGAAGACAGTCGCACCCTAAAGTTGATCAAATAAATCATCAATATGAGGTAAAGGATATTTGTTCTTCACCGTCACTTGGTTCAATTTTCTATAATCAATGCAAAGTCTCAAGGATCAATCTTTCTTCCTCACAAACAACACTGGAGCTCCCCATGGCTAGACACTAGGTCAGATGAATCCCTGATCAAGCAACTCTTGCAAATGAGCCTTCTACTCTTTCGATTCAGCCGGAGCCATTCTGTAAGTTGCCTTGGATATTGGAGCTTTACCTGGAAGCAAATCAATCCCAAACTCTATCTCCCTATCTGAAGGCATCACATACTCAGAAGAGAACACATCCGGAAACTCCTTAACTACCGGTACATCCCCAAATTCAGGCAACACTTTAGTAGTATCAAGAACACTAGCCAAGAATCCGATACAACCACGAAGCAATAATTTTCTAGCTTTCACATAAGAAATAACACGAATAGTCCCAACCAAAGGAATAGCCTCAAAAACAAACTTAGGCATATTCGGGACTGAAAAGGTAACAACCTTCTTATGACAATTGACTAAAGCATGATATTTGCTTAGCCAATCCATACCCAAAATAACATCAAAATCATGCATAGGTAACAATACCAAATCAGCAGGTAACACATGATCACATATATGCACAACACAGGCACGTAACACCTCATCGGTTACCAAACACTCTCCCATAGGAGTTGATACTTCTAGAACATATGGCATAGACTCAACAGAAACATGCAATTGCGATGCAAAATGCATGGACACATAAGAATGAGATGAGCCAGGGTCTATAAGTGCACGTGCTCTCAAACTTGCTATAAAAATAGTAACTCCGATAACGGTGGAGGAATCTGCCACTTGTTGTTGATTCACAGCAAAGACCCGGCCCTGAACCTTAGGCCTCCCTGAAGAATCCCTCTTCTGTCCTTAAGAAGTCCCGGCGCCACTCTTGGATGGTTGCTTCCTTGGCTTTGGACAATCCTTCTGAAAATGCCCCAACTGCCCACAATTCAACCATTTACCTTGTTTCTTCTAGCAATGCTCCTCTATATGCCCCTCCTTCTGACAATGATCACAAATTTTTTTTGTTGATTCCCCGGAATATAACCTTGCCTTCGAACACTAGACTGACCTTGCAGCTGTCCTCTAAACTATGATGTCAATCCTTGACCTCCTCAACTATCTCGGCTTTGTTGTTGTGGTCTACTTTTTCCTCCTTGCCTTCCCGTACTTACCACTTCCGTTTTCCTCTTATGTTCTTCAATATCATGCTCCACATGGTAAGCATGATCCACGGCATCTTTAAAATCTTGAAACTTGTGGGACACTAACTGCGTTCGGATCACTGTCTTCAATCCCCGAACGAATCTCATGGATTTTCTATCCTTGGTTGCCACCAAATGAGTGCAATATCTCGATAACTTCGTGAACTTGGCCACATACTGAGCCACTATCATAAAATTCTGCTCCAAGTTAAGAAACTCCATCTCCTTCTTGTCTTGATCCACAATCGGAATGAAATGCTCCTTGAACTTCCTTAGAAAATTCTCTCAAGTGTACGGAACATGAGCCTCATCCCAACTTACCTTTAAAGTTCTCCACCAATGCTCCGCCGCAACAGAAAACTTGAAGGCAGCGAATCTAACTCGTTCATCCTCGGTACATCTCAACACATCAAATATTTTCTCCATGGCTTCAATCCATCTCTCAGCCTTTGACACATCCGGCTCACCATCATAACCAATAGGTTTCAATTTCAAGAATTGATCCAATCCAACCCTTGGCGCTGCCTGCTCTCCTTGCTGTCTTTGATCATTCATGGCATTCATGGCTGTCTCTAACATTCCTTGAAATATATCCCCGGTCTCCTCCCTTACATTACCACAGCCTAAAGGTTCGGTCGGATCACCTTCAGCTCCTGCCATAAGGACTTAGTACCTGCATAAACATTTAACGTCACTCACTCAATCCATACTACCCTCCTAGTTCATGTAGTCACTCTAGACTATCTAAACCTAAGGCTTTGATACCAACTGACGCACCCCAAACCGTGGTCCTACTTGGCCCCATGTCGAGACACGCTCTGAAGACGCCTTTATTTTAGAAAAACTTTTGAAATGTCCTTTCTAAAATTTGCCAAATACAAAACCTGTTTAACTTTAAGAAAACTTTCATAACATACCAACTAAAGATAAAACATTTAACTTCAATCCAAATTTAAACTTTACATACCATTTACACTAAGGAACATAGTTCCAAAATATACAACATTTGCAACCATTAAAAAGTTTCTAAATATCTACAACATCTCAAGTCTCGGGTATACTACCCCGTGGTTATACATTTACATAATGCAACCAACGATAAAATACCTTACCCAAAATACAATCCCAACTAGGAGTCCTCTCCGTGCTAAACGTGGCCTATGCCCTGGCTCGCCTCTATCTAAGAAAGCAATAAAAGGACGGGGTGAGAAAAATCTCAGCAAGCTATTATATATGCAACAATATGCTATGCAATCACAATAGGAAAGCATATAACGTCAACTCCTCATATATATATATCACATTCTTGACAACACAAAGAAAAAAATATATATAACACATAAGTGCAATAATGTAACACTTAAAAGGATACTGAGCCAAGGTTTAATCCTCAAAGGATATCACGATCTGAGCAGCATCAACAGCTGAAGAAGCGGTTTCGAAACCCAATCACAATATCAACAAGCGAGTGAAAATGACACAAAGTCATACCCTAATGTGCAACTAGACTACACCCTAAAAATGGGAGCTAGCCCTCTACCTAAACCATGGCAAATGGTAGGGAAAAAGGGACCCAGTGTATGGATTATAACAAACTCGGCTCGGGTGCCATTACAATCCCATAACACTGCCCAACAATCAAGTACCAGCTGGACTTCAAATAGAAGCACAGTAATAAATACTTGCTTACAACAATCGATGATTCCAAAGTAGGGAACCATACCAATATAGCATATAAAAATGATATCAAGATGATAACAAGTATACATCAAAAGTAGAACAAAGGCTAAACAATCCTTGAACCAATTCAATTCAACTTAGGATTCCAAAGTAGGGACCCTAATCAAGCACACCATAAAGATGTCAAAAAAGTCCAAAAGGTGCAACACATAAGGTCTACACACTTACTATAACCATTCAAGGATGTATCATCAATCATATAAGGATATCAAACAAGTTAGGTTCCATGGAAATCAAGTGTTCCAACCTACTTTAACCAAATATTTAACCATCTTCCAATTGTCACAATTGGTATGTAAAGACATCCTTTTGTAGATCATATGTTGTACTTGGATTAGAGTGTTCAATTGGTTGAAATATATGTTATATAGTTAGACCTACATTGCTTTAAAAATGATTCAGCAAAACAGGGCAGGGCACGACTCGTGCCCCATGGCACGACTCGTGACCCTAATCTGCACGAGTGCACTTTTTCTCACGAATCGTATCACGAATTCAGGCATGGCACGACTCGTGACCAGGGGCACGACTCGTGCCCTTCAGCAAAATTCAGCATTTAAGCTGAAACAGCAGCAGCCCTTTTTTTCACACTTATATGACCAAATTTCAACTCAAATAACAACCCATAAACCCAACTTCATTACACTTATACCATTTCCATTTCAACACAAACTAAAACCATTTCCACCCTTCCAAACTCTAGAAAAAATGGTCCAATACATCATGCAATAATTATTCAACAATAATATCACTTTAAATACTACATGAGCATGGATTTGAAAGGGAAATATAATAACTTACCTGAAAATAATATTAAAGCTTGAAAACTTCAATCGGATGAAAATGATCCCCTTCTTCTCCCGAACATTTAGACACCAACGGATCGACGAAAGGATTTTTCTTGATTAAATGGGAGATTTTTAAAATGGATTAATAGGTTTTGGACCTTTTTCCATGGAAGAAGAAAGAACTTGCAGGAGAAAGGTTTTGTTATAATGAAAATGCTTTCTCCATTAAACAACAACAACAACAACAACAAAGCCTTAGTCCCAAAATAATTTGGGGTCGGCTAACATGAATCCTCATATGTAATCGTGAAAAAAAAATAATAAATAAATAAAAAATAAATAAAAAAATAAAAAATAATAATAAATAAATAAATAAATAATAAATAAATAATTAAAAAAAATAAAAAAATAAAAAATAATAAAATAATAAATAAATAATAATAATAATAATAAAAAATAAAATAAAAAAATCAACCCCCCACATGGATTTTTGCCCTCCACTCCGGCCTCTTCAACACCATACTTTCATCCACTCCAAGTAAACTCATATCATTTTCAATTACTCTACTCCAAGTTTGTTTGGGTCTTCCCCTACCCCTCGCCATTTTATCATTTCTCCACTGTTCCGGCATCCTAACCGGTGCATCACTCGGTCTCCTTCTCACATGTCCAAACCACCTTAGACGATTTTCCCTCATTTTATCCTCAATGGGCGCAACTCCTACTTTACCTCTGATCACCTCATTCCCCAATCGATCCTTTCTTGTATGACCGCACATCCATCGAAGCATACGCATCTCCGCCACATTCATCTTATGCACGTGACACTGTTTCACGGCCCAACATTCGGTGCCGTAAAGCAATGCCGGCCTAATTGCCGTGCGGTAGAATTTTCCCTTCAATCTATTGGGCATGCCGCGATCACATAGAAACCCTGTGGCACTCTTCCACTTCAACCAACCTGCTCTAATCCTATGAGCCACATCTCCATCTAATTCTCCATCCTTTTGGATAATGGATCCAAGATAGCGAAAAAACTCAGAAGCTTGGATAATATTTCCATCAAATGTGACCGCCCCTGCCTCCCTACTTCCAACTCTGCTAAACTTACACTCCAAATATTCAGTCTTGCTTCGCTAATCGAAAACCTCGAGATTCCAAAGTGTGTCTCCACAACTCCAATTTACTTTCAACACCCTCTCTTGTCTCATCAATCAGCACAATATCATCTGCGAACAGCATACACTTTGGTATATCATCTTGGACTGACCTCGTCAGTTCGTCCATTATCAAAGCAAAAAGAAAGGGGCTAAGTGCGGAACCTTGATGCACTCCAATCTTTATAGGGAACTCTTCAGTCTTCCCAACACTAGTCTGTACACAAGTACTAACTCCATTATACATGTCCTTGATAATATCAATATATTTCTTTGAAACACCCTTCTTTGCTAATGCCCACCAAAGTACCTCTCTTGGCACTTTATCATACGCCTTCTCCAAATCAATGAAAACCATATGCAAATCTTTCTTTTGCCTCCATTAAACAACAAGGATAAAAATTACAAATTTACACTTAGGCTCCTTCAATCCATTAAATTGATAACTTAAATAACTTAAGTTCTAACTCCTACTCTAAAGCACCTCAAGGTTTATAAGATTTTTAATGAAATTTCAAATATCATTATATCACTACACCATTCCTAATGTTTTCAATAAAGCATTAAATAATTATATTTAATTTATTAATATATATAAAATATCATATAATTTATAAAAATGTTAAACTAACACATAATTGTCACAACAAAATGCAAAACATATAAGGAAAATCAAAGCACGCCATAAATACGAATTCAAGCATATATCAAATAATGCCTAGGATTAGGGTCGTGACAGGAGGGATTCCTAATTTACAGCCAAAATAGGTCAATTCCAAGTCAAATTAGGATTCTATTGAAAATTCGTCACTAATCTGTTGCAAATATGTTGGAAATCTGCTTTTATTCTGGGACGAACCAAATCCGTCACAGATTTTCCGTCCCAAATCCTTGGTCGGCCATGGACGCGGTCGCCCTAAGTTACTGGCCTTTTGGGGCAGCCGCCTGGCCCTTAGGCGCGATCGCTCAGCCTTGGTCTTGTTTCCTAGGCCATGCCTCGGCCACCTGCTGCATTTCTCGGCCAGCTGCTCCTTCTTGGCCGGCCACTCTTCATTTTGGCCCCATTTGTGCAGCCAACTTCCTAGTTTTCAACTGCAGCCTTAAACTTCCACATAATTGCACTTTATCCCCTGAACTTCATTTAAGCAATTTTTCTCCTTGTTTTCACCTAATTCCACTTGGTCCCTTCCTTTCCCAGATTTGCACTTTTGCCCTTGAACTTTATAAAACCAGTTTACTCCCATATTTTCCATAATTGCAAGTTGGTCCCTGAACTTCAAAATAAGCTTATATCCTCCATATTCTGCCTAATTGCACTTCAACCCCTGTACTTTCAAAACACTAACAAACACATTAAATTTCCAAGGTTTCGAGCATTAAATAAGCTTGGAAACATATCTTTTGGATGGGTAAAACCACATCCATCAAATACCATCAAATTTATCTTTTGGTCGTCCTCGAGTAAAACAAAACTAAAACAAAATAAAATCTAACTAACTAATTAAAACAACTAAAATATTTTTGGATTGTTCAATTCATATAATAGGTTGTTGGCACAACAAGTCTCAGATCTTACAACACACATAATCTACAAGCATTATCATGAACATGGGATTAAATTTACATGGATACATCTAACTTACAATTCTCCACCACATAATGAAAGATGAATTTCTAACTTACATGGATGCAAAATAAGATATTTTATAGGGTCACTAGTGTCATGCTCTAAATCAATGATAATAAGATAAATTTCTACACAAGGTCACTCATATGCATGTTTAAAAAAACTATCAACACGGCTACTCTTTAGGGATCAAATATGGCTTATAGCTTGTAACGTATCGTGATAATCGCGGGCTAGGTTCCCGATTTCAAATGAAGGTAAAGACACATGAAGTCAATTAGTGAAACTAGAGATTCTTCATCATACATTCTCAATTTGAAATTTATTACTACGCTCCAAGCAACCCCATTGATTCAACCCCCAAACTTATAATTTTCATACTTTCACACTTGGGGTTGATCACCTTTCTTTTCTTTTTGGTCACTTTCCACTTCAACATTAGAGAGGGCAAGGCTTTCTTTTCATATTTTTTTTTCTTTTTCTTTATTTTTTTATCTTTTCTTGGCACATATATATCACGAAGAATGTGCATTCAATATTTTGCTCAAGCCCCTCTTTTCAATACAATTCATAACTCTTTTCTTTCTTTTGATGACAACTTTTCACCTTTGATTTTCCAAACAACACCCACAATTCTCATTCATTCCCTAGTTTCACTCTATTGAAAAATGTGAGAAAATAGTGGATAAGTTAAAAGGGTAGGACAATGAGGGTACAAAAGAAGGCGAATGGTGGTCTAAAATAATCTCTCACTTTGTGAGAGATTCCATTCTTTTTCAAGCTCAAAAGGGGCTCTAGCGGAATTTTAAAGTAACGAGAAAGTTAAAGGCTCACAAATTGGGTTCAAAGAAAATAGCCAAATATCACTTCCCGAATAGCCTAATTGATGTGTTATTGACCGTCATGCAAGCATGTTCTTAGGACCCCGAAAATGCCAAATTGATCCTATGTAGGTCACCTAAATTGGTAACAAAGATCAAGAAAAATAGCCTGGAAGTGAAAGGTGGAGTAATCATACTTTACATGTTTCAATGCAATTATAACCCCATATTGATAATAATACTTAAGATTTTAAAATTAAAGCACTCTCAAATCATCATCGACTTTAGCCAACAATACAAAATATGAAAAGAACAAAAATTTTAAATTTTTCTATTTTTTTGGAGGGTGACACTATATACACTCCCCTATAAACCCACAATCTCGGAGAGATATCTACCCCCAAACTCAAAATACGTTATGTCCTCATAGCAAAGAGAACTAAAATATTCCTTGGGTTCAAAGGATGATATGACACATCAAAACAAATAAATTAAAGCAAATAAAACATACCTACTTAGGTTGCCTCAAAATAAGCGCATTTGTTTAAGGTGGTTAGCCCTACCATTGTCCACGTTTGGACTTCACGATTTTATCCATGATTTTCTTCAACTCTGAATCATCCATTTGACCCTCCTTTATTTGTTGAATCAAGCTTGATAAGGCACTAATATTCGAAAAGATAGCTCCATGCCTTGACTCTCGGGGACACCAATCTCGAGCATCTTCTAACATTTTCCATTCCCGAACCACCATTGAGGCCACATAAGACTTCCGACTAATAGCATTTGCCACCACATTTGCTTTGCTCGGATGATAAGAAATAGTACAATCATAATCCTTCAAAAGTTCCATCCATCTATGCTGCCTGTTGTTCAACTCCTTCTGCGAGAAAAGATACTTCAAGCTCTTATGATCCGTGAAAATCTCAAACTTCGCTCCGTAAAGGTAATGCTTCCATTTGTGCAACGCAAAGACAATCGCCGCAAGCTCCATGTCGTGGGTAGGATAGTTCTGCTCACAAGAAGTCAACTTCCTTGAAGCATACGCGATAACCTTCCCATTTTGCATCAACACACACCCCAAACCTTCCTTCGAAGCATCACAATAAATAACCAACCCATCATTCCCATTTGGCAAAACAAGGATAGGTGCCGATGTTAACCTCTTCTTCAATTCTTCAAAACTAGCTTGATACTTATCATTCCACACAAAAGGTACATTCTTTCGAGTCAACAGAGTAGCAATCTTTGAAAACCCTTTTATGAATCTTCTATAATACCCGACTAACCCCAGAAAACTCCGAATCTCGGTGATTTTTTCCGGCCTCTTCCAACTAACCACGGTTTCAATCTTAGAAGGATCAACTGAAATTTCATTCTTTGACACAACATGGCCTAGGAAAGAAACCTCCTCAAGCCAAAATGAACACTTACTAAACTTGGCAAACAACTTCTTCTCTCGGAACACCGCTAAAACCATTCGCAAATGTTGTTCATGCTCCTCTCGAGATTTAGAATATACGAGAATATCATCAATAAACACGACAACAAAAGTATCAAGATAGGGTTTGAAAACCCGTTTCATCAAATCCATAAAAATGGCTGGAGCATTTGTTAAACCAAAAGGCATGACAAGAAATTCAAAATGACCATACCGGGTACTAAAAGCAGTCTTTGAAACATCCACCGAACGAACCTTCAACTGGTGATACCCACTTCTCAAGTCAAGCTTCAAGAAGACAGTCGCACCCTGAAGTTGATCAAATAAATCATCAATATGAGGTAAAGGATATTTGTTCTTCCCCGTCACTTGGTTCAATTTTCTATAATCAATGCAAAGTCTCAAGGATCCATCTTTCTTCCTCACAAACAACACTGGAGCTCCCCACGGCCAGACACTAGGTCAGATGAATCACCGATCAAGCAACTCTTGCAACTTAGCCTTCAACTCTTTCAATTCAGCCGGAGCCATTCTGTAAGGTGCCTTGGATATTGGAGCTGTACCTGGAAGCAAATCAATCCCAAACTCTATCTCCCTATCCGAAGGCATCACATACTCAGAAGAGAACACATCCGAAAACTCCTTAACTACCAGTACATCCCCAAATTCAGGCAACGCTTTAGTAGTATCAAGAACACTAGCCAAGAATTTGGTACAACCACGAAGCAATAATTTTCTAGCTTTCACATAAGAAATAACACGAATAGTCCCAACCGAAGGAATAGCCTCAAAAACAAACTTAAGCATATTCGGGACTGAAAAGGTAACAACCTTCTTATGACAATTGACTAAAGCATGATATTTGCTTAGCCAATCCATACCCAAAATAACATCAAACATGCATAGGTAACAACACCAAATCAGCAGGTAACACATGATCACATATATGCACATCACAAGCACGTACCACCTCATCGGTTACCAAACACTCTCCTATAGGAGTTGATACTTCTAGAACATAAGGCATAGACTCAACAGAAACATGCAATTGCGATGCAAAATGCATGGATAATAATGCGATGAGCCAGGGTCTATAAGTGCACATGCTCTCAAACTTGCTATAAAAATAGTAACTCCGATAACGGTGGAGGAATCTGCCGCTTGTTGTTGATTCACAGCAAAGACCCGGCCCTGAACCTTAGGCCTCCCTGAAGAATCCCTCTTCTATCCTTGAGAAGTCCTGGTGCCACTCCCGTATGGTTGCTTCTTTGGCTTTGGACAATCCTTCTGAAAATGCCCCAACTGCCCAAAATTCAAACATTTACCTTGTTTCTTCCAACAATGCTCCTCTATATGCCCCACCTTCTGACAATGATTACAAAATTTTTTTTATTGATTCTCCGGAATATAACCTTGCCTTCGAACATTAGACTGACCTTGCAGCTGTCCTCTAAACTATGATGTCGATCCTTGACCTCCTCGACTATCTCGAATATGTTGTTGTGGTCTACTTTTTCCTCCTTGCCTTCCCGTACTTACCACTTCCGTGTTCCTCTTATGTTCTTCAATATCATACTCTACATGGTAAGCACGATCCACGGCATCTTGAAAATCTTGAAACTTGTGGGACACTAACTGCGTTCGGATCACTATCTTCAATCCCCGAACGAATCTCATGGATTTTCTCTCCTTGGTTGCCACCAAATGAGTGCAATATCTCGATAACTTCGTGAACTTGGCCACATACTGAGCCACTGTCATAAAATTCTGCTCCAAGTTAAGAAACTCCATCTCCTTCTTGTCTTGATCCACAGTCGGAATGAAATGCTCCTTGAACTTCCTTAAAAAATTCTCCCAAGTGTACGGAACATGAGCCTCATCCCAACTTACCTTTAAAGTTCTCCACCAATGCTCCGCCGCAACAGAAAACTTGTAGGCAGCAAATCTAACTCGTTCATCCTTGGTACTTCTCAACACATCAAATATTTTCTCTATGGCTTCAATCCATCTCTCAGCCTTTGACACATCCAGCTCACCATCATAACCAATAGGTTTCAACTTCAAGAATTGATCCAATCCAACCCTTGGCGCTGCCTCCTCTCCTTGCTATCTTTGATCATTTATGGCCTTCATGGCTGCCTCTAACATTCCTTGAAACATATCCCCGGTCTCCTCCCTTACATTACCATGGCCTAAAGGTCCGGTCGGATCACCTTCAGCTCCTGCCATATGGACTTAGTACCTGCATAAACATTTAACGTCACTCACTCAATCTATACTACCCTCCTAGTTCATATGGTCACTCTAGACTATCTAAACCTAAAGCTCTGATACGAACTGACGTACCCCAAATCGTGGTCCTACTTGGCCCCACGTCGAGACACACTCTGAAGACGCCTTTATTTTAGAAAAACTTTCGAAATGTCCTTTCAAAAATTTGCCAAATACAAAACCTGTTTAACTTTAAGAAAACTTTCATAACATACCAACTAAAGATAAAACATTTAACTTCAATCCAAACTTAAACTTTACAAACCATTTACACTAAGGAACATAGTTCCAAAATATACAACATTTGCAACCATTAAAAAGTTTCTAAATAGCTACAACATCTCAAGTCTCGGGTATACTACCCCGTGGTTATACATTTACGTAATGCAACCAACGACAAAATACCTTACCCAAAATACAATCCCAACTAGGCGTCCTCTCCATGCTCAACGTGGCCTATGCCCTGGCTTGCCTCTATCTAAGAAAGCAATTAAAGGACGGGGTGAGAAAAATCTCAGCAAGCTATTATGTATGCAACAATATGCTATGCAATCACAATAGGAAAGCATATAACATCAACTCCTCATATATATATATATCACATTCTTGTCAACACAAAGAAATATATATATATATATATATATATATATATATATATATATATATATATATATATATATATATATATATATAAAGATATAACACATAAGTGCAATAATGTAACACTTAAAAGGATACTGAGCCAAGGTTTAATCCTCAAAAGGATATCACGATCTGAGCAGCATCAACAGCTGAAGAAGCGGTTTCGGAACCCAATCACAATATCAACAAGCGAGTGAAAATGACACAAAGTCATACCCCAATGTGCAACTAGACTACACCCTAAAAAGGGGAGCTAGCCCACTACCTAAACCATGGCCAATGGCAGGGAAAAAGGGACCCAGTGTATGGATTATAACGAACTCGGCTCGGGTGCCATTACAATCCCATAACACTGCCCAACAATCAAGTACCAGCTGACTTTAAATAGAAGCACAGTAATAAATACTTGCTTACAACAATCGATGATTCCAAAGTAGGGAACCATACCAATATAGCATATAAAAATGATATCAAGATGATAACAAGTATCCATCAAAAGTAGCACAAAGGCTAAACAATCCTTGAACCAATTCAATTAAACTTAGGATTCCAAAGTAGGGAACCCTAATCAAGCACACCATAAAGATGTCAAACAAGCCCAAAAGTTGTAACACATAAGGTCTACACACTTACTATAACCATTTAAGGATGTATCATCAATCATATAAGGATATCAAACAAGTTAGGTTCCATGGAAATCAAGTGTTCCAACCTACTTTAACTAAATATTTAACCATCTTCCAATTATCACAATTGGTAAGTAAAGACATCCTTTTGTAGATCATATGTTGTACTTGGATTAGAGTGTTCAATTTTTTGAAATATATGTTTTATGGTTAGACCTACATTGCTTTAAAAATGATTCAGCAAAACAGGGCAGGGCACGACTCGTGCCCCATGGCACGACTCGTGACCCTAATCTGCACGAGTGCACTTTTTCTCATGACTCGTATCACAAATGCAGGCATGGCATGACTCGTGACCAGGGGCACGACTCGTGCCCTTCAGCAAAATTCAGCATTTAAGCTGAAACAGCAGCAACCCTTTTTTTCACACTTACATGACCAAATTTTCAACTCAAATAACAACCCATGAACCCAACTTCATTACACTTATACCATTTCCATTTCAACACAAACTAAAACCATTTTCACCCTTCCAAACTCTAGAAAAAATGGTCCAATACATCATGCAATAATTATTCAACAATAATATCACTTTAAATGCTACATGAGCATGGATTTGAAAGGGAAATATAATAACTTACCTGAAAATAATATTAAAGCTTGAAAACTTCAATCGGAGGAAAATGATCCCCTTCTTCTCCGGAACATTTAGACACCAACGGATCGACGAAAGGATTTTTGTTAAAATGAAAATGCTTTCTCCATTAAACAACCAGGACAAGCATAACAATTTTACACTTAGGCTCCTTCAATCCATTAATTGATAACTTAAATAACTTAAGTTCTAACTCCTACTCTAAAGCACCTCAAGGTTTATAAGATTTTTAATTAAATTTTCAAATATTATCATTTCACTACACCTTCCTAATATTTTCAATAAGACGTTAAATAATTATATTTAATTTATTAACATATTTAAAATATCATATAAGTTATAAAAATGTTAAACTAACACATAATTGCCACAACAAAATGCAAAACATATAAAGGAAAATCAAAGCACGACATATATACGAATTCAAGCATATATCAAATAATGCCTAGGATTAGGGTCGTGACAGGAGGAATTCCTAATTTACAGCCAAAATAGGTCAATTCCTAGTCAAATTAGGATTCTATCGAAAATTCGTCACTAATCTGTTGCAAATATGTTGGAAATCTGCTTTTATTCTGTGACGGACCAAATCCGTCACAGATTTTCCGTCACAAATCCTTGGCCGACCATGGGCGCGGTCGCTCGGCCACCCATGGCGTGGTCGCCCTAAGTTACTGGCCTTTTGGCGCAGTCGCCTAGCCCTTAGGCGCGATCGCTCAGCCTTGGCCTTGTTTCCTAGGCCATGCCTCGGCCACCGCTGCATTTCTCGGCCAGCTGTTCCTTCTTGGCCGGCCACTCTTCATTTTGGCCCCATTTGTGCAGCCAACTTCCTAGTTTTCAACTGCAGCCTTAAACTTCCACATAATTGCACTTTAGCCCCTGAACTTCATTTAAGCAATTTTTCTCCTTTTTTAACCTAATTCCACTTGGTCCCTTCTTTTCCCATATTTGTACTTTGGCCCTCGAACTTTATAAAACCAGTTTAATCCCATATTTTCCATAATTGCAAGTTGGTCCCTGAACTTTCAAAATAAGTTTATATCCTCCATATTCTGCCTAATTGCACTTCAACCCCTGTACTTTCAAAACACTAACAAACACATTAAATTTCCAAGGTTTCGAGCATTAAATAAGCTTGGAAACATATCTTTTGGATGGGTAAAACCACATCCATCAAATACCGTCAAACTTATCTTTTGCTCGTCCTCGAGTAAAACAAAACTAAAACAAAATAAAATCTAACTAACTAATTAAAACAACTAAAATATTTTTGGATTGTTCAATTCATATAATAGGTTGTTGGCACAACAAGTCTCAGATCTTACAACACACATAATCTACAAGCATTATCATGAACATGGGATTAAATTTACATGGATACATCTAACTTACAATTCACCACCACATAATGAAAGATGAATGAAATATGGGAGATCATTGTTTCCAAAATAAGATATTTTATAGGGTCACTTGTGACATGCTCTAAATCAATGATAATAAGATAAATTTCTACACAAGGCCACTCATATGTATGTTTAACAAAATTGTCAACACGGCTACTCTTTAGGGATTGAATATGGCTTATAGCTTGTAACGTATCGCGACAATCGCGGGCTAGGTTCCCGGTTTCAAATGAAGGTAAGGACACACGAAGTCAAGTAGTGAAACTAGAGAGTCTTCATCATATATTCTCAATTTGAAATTTATTACTATGCTCCAAGCAACCCCATTGATTCAACCCTCAAACTTATAATTTTGCATACTTTCCCACTTGGGGTTGATCACCTTTCTTTTCTTTTTGGTCACTTTCCACTTCAACATTAGAGAGGGCAAGGCTTTCTTTTCAGATTTTTTTTTCTTTTTCTTTATTTTTTTTCTTTTCTTTGCACATATATATCACGAAGAATGTACATTCAATATTTTGCTCAAGCCCCTCTTTTCAATACAATTCATAACTCTTTTCTTTATTTTGATGACAACTTTTCACCCTTGATTTTCCAAACATCACCCACAATTCCCATTCATTCCCTAGTTTTACTTTATTGAAAATGTGAGAAAATAGTGGATAAGTTAAAAGGGTAGGACAATGAGGGTACGAAAGAAGGCGAATGGTGGTCTAAAATAATCTCTCACTTTGTGAGAGATTCCATTCTTTTTCAAGTTCAAAAGCGGTTCTAGCGAAAATTTTTAAAGTAACGAGAAAGTTAATAGCTCACAAATTGGGTTCAAAGAAAATAGCCAAATATCACTTCCCGAATAGCCTAATTGATGTGTTATTGACAGTCATGCAAGCATGTTCTTAGGACCCCAAAAATGCCAAAGTGATCCTATGTCGGTCACCTAAATTGGTAACAAAGATCAAGAAAAATTGCATGGAAGTGAAAGGTGAAGTAATCATACTTTACATGTTTCAATGCAATTATAACCCCATATTGATAATAATACTTAAGATTTTAAAATTAAAGCACTCTCAAATCATCATCGACTTTAGCCAACATTCCAAAATATGAAAAGAACAAAAAATTTAAATTTTTCTATTTTTTTTAGGGTGACACTATATACACTCCCCTATAAATCCACAATCTCGGAGAGATATCTACCCCAAACTCAAAATATGTTATGTCCTCATAGCAGAGAACTAAAACATGCCTTGGGTTCAAAGGATGATATGACACAACAAAACAAAAAATTAAAGCAAATAAAACATACCTACTTGGATTGCCTCCCAATAAGCTCATTTGTTGAAGGTCATTAGCCCTACCGTTGTCCACGTTTGGACTTCACTTTTCGTCCTTTTGCCCACTTCATGGTTTCGCGGGTCCTTATTTTCAGATTATGCCCCATATATATTCCTTTCATCATCAAATCATTTAGTGCACAAGGAAATTTTTTACGTTTCAGCTTTTTCGGCTTCTTCTCTTTCAATCCTTTGCCACTTTCTTCACCCTCAAAAATAGGGGGAGGTACAAGAATGATGGAGAAATAATCTTTCACACTTTTAATGGGATTGAGAATATCTTCATTGAGACATTGTTCGTCAATTTGGTCGGGCCCAACCTTATCAACATTAACGCCCTCATCATCTTTTAATCTCTCTTCCACCCCATCTTCTTCACAATCAGCATCTTCAACAACAACCACAACATCACTAGCAGGATACGAAGAGGGAGAGAGAATCGGTAGTTCGTCATTAATGGAAGCGTCCTCCCATTCATAACGTTCAAGTTGGATAGAACTAGTATCTCGCTCACAACCTCTCAACGTTTCTATTATTTTAGTAACTTGTGTTTCCAACATTGTTGCACCAAATTGCTGTTGTTGTTGACGATTTTCCTCCTTCAATCTTGTCAGAGCCTCTTTTCAGGATTCCTTTTTAGGTTGCGGTGGATCATAATAATGTGGCTCGTAATTGTTCCATGCCCGGCTTGAGTGGTGTCCCCTCCATTGTATATAACAATTAGGGGAATAATCATATTGTGGTTGCCATGGCTGGAACGAACTCCTTTCTTGTACCTGTGGAGAATACTCTTGAAAATATGTCCTAGACGAACAATCATTAGTAGCTTGAGAGTATAATCCACAACAGGAACATGCATCTTGTATTATATTGGCACTAGGCGAAGCACTTTTCGCATTGAACATAACAATTAATTGTTTAACTTGCCCGACCAACTTCTCATAATAGTTAGATTCATGCATTACCTTTAATTTTCAATCAACTAAAAAAAGAAAGAAAAAGAAAATAATACAAGAAAATTATTTACACTAAAAAGAAACTAATAAAAGAAAATATTTACAATACACTAACAAAATTAACTTGTTCGCAACACAAGTTCCCGACAACGGCACCAAAAACTTGATGGAGGAAATCTTCCTCTTATTATAAATACTAGCAAGTGTACTAGTTACCAATGTAGTAATATGCACAAAAAAAGGGTCGAATCTACAGGGATTAAAGTGGAACAAGTATATTTTATTAATGTATTAAAATAACCAAAAGAAAAGGGGTTTTGATTGTTTGTATTATTAATCTAAGAAAGCAAAATAAAACAAGAAAATAAATCAAGAGAACAAGGGATTCATGGATTGGGGCTCATAACAATTATCACTTTATGCTATTTGAATCATGTAAAAAGAATTCAATCTCATTCTTGGGTTCGTTCACAAAAATATAGGGTTAAGATGTATAATATTCCGCTAGGTCAATGCCAACATTAAAACCCTAATAACTCTATCTTGTTTATAACTTCCGCTAAGTTAATATAAACATTACAGAATTTCTCATTAAATCATAAGAACATAAAAATCTAGATTCAAATGAATTCCGCTAGGTCATCAATTGAATTTACTCTTCTCAACAATGGTCTAATTACAAATCATCCACGCTAGTGCAATGGTTTATATCCAAATAAATTCAAAATATCAAAAGTATATTCCGCTAGGTCAATACAATTGATCTCAAGAACAATAGTAAGAATGTTGAGAAGAACAAGAACGAGAGAGAGATAAGAATAATTAAAATCCTATCATAAAGATCAAATTATTACTTACCTCAATCCACGAATCAAATAAATTAGCCTTGAATGGCCATTAAAATAAATAAACAAAACCTTGTTCTTGGATCTTCAAAATAAATAAAAATCCTAAACTATGTACAAGAGAAGAAGAGATATAGAGGATGGTGAGAGGTGAGAGATGAAAAAGATATCTAAAACCTTGTCTAGGAATCCTTTATATAGGAGGAGAGAGGAGGGATTCCTAATTTACAGCCAAAATAGGTCAATTCCTAGTTAAATTAGGTTCTGCCGAAAATCCGTCACTAATCTGTTGCAAATATGTTGGAAATTTGCTTTTATTCTGTGACGGACCAAATCCATCACATATTTTCCGTCATAAATCCTTGGTCGGCCATGGGCGCGGTCGCTCGGCCACCCAGCCCCAAGTTACTGGCCTTTTGGCGCAGTCACCCGGCCCTTGGGCGCGATCGCTCAGCCTTGGCCTTGTTTCCTCGGCCATGCCTCGGCCACCTGCTGTAATTCTCAGCCAGCTGGTCCTTCTTGGCCGGCCACTCTTCATTTTGGCCCCATTTGTGCAACCAACTTCCTAGTTTCCAACTGCAGCCTTAAACTTCCACATAATTACACTTTATCCCCTGAACTTCATTTAACCAATTTTTCTATTTGTTTTCACCTAATTCCACGTTGGTCCCTTCTTTTCCCAGATTTGTACTTTGGCCCTTGAACTTTATAAAACCAGTTTACTCCCATATTTTCCATAATTACAATTTGGTCCCTGAACTTCCAAAATAAGCTTATATCCTCCATTTTCTGCCTAATTGCACTTCAACCCCTGTACTTTCAAAACACTAACAAACACATTAAATTACCAAGGTTTAGAGCATTAAATAAGCTTGAAAACATATCTTTTGGATGGGTAAAACCACATCCATCAGTGCATCGATGACTATTTTCTGTATGTAACATCCTTCTCTGACGCGCTTGCTAAAGCAGGTGACATAGTGCCAGATGAGGATATTCAACAATGAATTGTGGCTAGACATGGCTCACCGTTTAAAGAATTCATCACTTCGCAGAATAACAAGCCAGTAGAATCTCTCGATGATCTTCTCGACTTGTTACTACAAGAAGAGGACCTTCAGTCTCGCTTCTCCACATCTAATCTGGACCCTACTAGTGCTTTTATTACTGGAGCTAATGCTTCTTACCGCTCTCTTCCTACAACAACACAGGAGGAGCACCAACTCCAGGGAAAAACCGCCGCAATGGCAAAAGTAAAGGGGGTCAAGGTCAGTCTGGCAGTCGAAATAAAAATGGAAATGGTGGTGATAATCATGGTCTCTTGCCCACTCCAATCATGCAGCGAAACCTCCTCACTATTCTTCTCAATGCCAGAATCGTGGTAACTATGCCCTATACAATCATCCCTTTATACCCGAGCAGCCAATGTTCGAGCCACAACACGGGTCAGATGCTTCCCCATATGTTCTTGACTTCATGGCTACGAACCACATGACTGCAACCATCGAGGGGTTCTCTCATGTCACTCCTTACTCAGGTAACAACTCAGTTGCTATAGCTAATGGTACTCATATTCCCATATCCTCCATAGGTCACACTTCTGTTTCCTCTCATGATGGAAATTTTGTTCTTCGTAATGTTTTGTGCGTTCCTAATATGCATAAATCCTTAATTTCTATCTGCCATTTTTCCATTGATAATAACTGGTTTTTCGAACTTGATGAATTGGTTTTTGTGCGAAGGAAAACAATACGAGATGGACCATACTTTCTGGCAGTAACTCGGATGGACTTTACAGACTTCAGTTTGATCCATCATCTCGAGTCAATCCTTTGGCCCTAATCGGGGAACGAGCTTTGTCTTCTACATGGTATGCCCGCCTTGGACATCCCTCATCTCAAGTTTTAAAGTCCTTATTTAAACAAGTCAAGATTCCCTTTTATGGCTCTGTGTCAAACAATACTAGTTGTCACATTTGCCCTCATGGGAAATCGAGTAGTTTACCATTTCATTCTCGTAATTTTCGTTCAGTTGCACCATTAGAGTTGTTACATTTAGATGTATGGGGACCTTCCCCCTTTACTTCCAAAAGTGGTTTAAGATATTATTTCAGTATAGTTGATGATTTTTCCCGTTACGTTTGGTTATTCCCTTTAATTAGAAAATTTGATGTATTGGATGTCTTCTCAACGTTCAAAACTCAAATTGAAAACTAGCTAAGTAGAAAAATTGCAGCTATACACACCATTAAAACCATATAAACAGATGGAGGGGGTGAGTTTGTTAACAGGCAATTCACAATTTTTCGTAAACATCATGGGATCAAACATCAGTCTACTTGCCCTCATACACCACAAAAAAATGGAATAGTAGAACGAAAGCACAGACATATAGTTGAAATGGTTTTGTGTTTATTAACTCAATCTGGGGTGCCTCATGTCTATTGGCTTGAAGCTTTTACCACATTGATGTATTTGATAAATAGGCTTCCTATGCGCTAGTTAGGCTATATTTCCCCCCACTAAAAGCTGCTCAAACGTACTCCCGACTACATGTTCTTAAGACTTTTGGGTGCTTATGTTTTCCTCACCTTGTACCCTATAACAAACATACACTTATGCCAAAATCGACTCCGTGTGTTTTCTTGGGATATGACACATTTCGAAAAGGGTATAGATGTCTTGATCAATCTTCGGGCATAATTTATGTTGCTAGACATGTGCTTTTTGATGAAAATACTTTTCCTATGTCCAAGATTTTGTCAACAGGTACGTCTCAAAACATAAATCAATCTAGATCATCATCTGGAATTTCTATGCATGCTCCTGGTCCATGCCTTACTCATTGTCATGACATAAGACAGCTTAGCACTTCTAGCTCAACTCCACTCCAACCGGCCTACCCATCTCCATCGGGACGGCAGATCAGCCCAAATCCAGTGGTTCGTATATATCATGGATGCTTGAATAGCCTGAAAAAGATGAACAAACACATAAACTAAGTCGGGGCTTCACCGGCAAAGGCCCACAGGCGTGAGAGCAAGTATTTGTATTTATGAGAGAAAATCAATTGAAGCAAAAAGATGCATTACTGAAAAATTGTGATTTATGGTTTGTATTTATAGGTGTAAGAGATATTATTGCCTTGGATAGGAAGTTAGGTGAGATAAGGAGTTAGATCCTACTCAGATCCTAATTCCATAATGTCCTTGTTGGACTAGGATTAGAATAGTCCTCTGTATGTACGTCGAGGAGTGATCTCCTCATCCTAGTCGTCGTTTATGAGCTGGTCAACATAGTGCCTTATGCCGAGAAGGGGAAGTCGCCAAAGGTAGGGTAGCCCCACTCCCTTTATCATCTTTAGAATAGCTTTATTGTGGTTGAAATAGTCATGGTCGATCTTGGCTTGTGCCTTGGACGGTATAGATCAATTCCTTGGTCGTTGATTGGGGAAAATCCCACTTGTTATAAAAATACCCGTAATCGAACGAGTTATCGAAGTAGTAATATCACTACTAGAAACTGATGATTTATCAACGAACATTTCCGTCGGTATACAACAGATTTTGTCGGTAATATTGATTTACTGACGAAAATGGTCCGTCGAATTCCGTCGGTAATATTCTGTTGGTAATAACGACGGAATATTCTGTCGGTACTACCCACGGCTAATCCGTCGGTAGACACCAATAATTCGTCGGAGATTGTCCGTCGGTAAAGAATACTTGTCGGACGATGACCGGCGTTATCGCGAGACAATGACCGGCGTTATCTCCGGAGATTACCGATGGACTTTTCCGTCAGTAATATTATAGCCACCGACGGATAAATCTGTCGGCAAACTGGTAAATTTACTTTGTTGACTTAATATTACCGATGGAGTATTCCGTCGGTAATAGGGAACTATGATATATTTGCCCTCGTACTTAGCTATTAGACGGAGTTATACACCTCATCTTATTTTTCTGCACATATGCCCTCGTATGAACATTTAATTAGGGTAAATTTAACCAAAACTAACTTTCCGTCAAAGTTTTAACGAAATTGCTGACTAGGATGGCTTTATGGTAAGTTTGCACATCCATGTCATTTAAAATGGCCAGATAAGCTTGCTGACTATACATAACTAAACTACTTTGTTTTACCCCATGAAAGAAAATCCCTCAGAATGACGTCGTTTCATAAAACTATTTCACTCTCTTCCTTCCCTCCATTCCTCTCTCTCTCTCCAAACTTTCCCACCATCACTATAAGAGAGAGAGCCAAGCTTTCCATCATCATCCATGGCGGCCGATCCAACTCAACTCCAATTTGCTCAAATCACCGGCATCCTCGGCTCTGAGCAAGCTCCGTTCGAAGCCCTAATCTCCTACCTCATGTCCGCTGCAAACGACCACCATTCCCAAGCCAAATATCTCTTCAATCTCTGCAAATAAACTCAGCCTGATACTCTTTCTCTAAAGCTTGCTCACCTTCTCCACTCTTCCCCTCATCCTGAAGCCCCCGCCATGTCCGCAAGCTCCTCTCTCGTGACGATTCCTATCTCTACCCTTCTCTCTCCTTCCATACAGTCAACCATCAAGTCAGTGCTCCTCAATTCCGTCATCAACGAATCCACCAAAAACATCACCAAGAAGCTTTGCGACACCGTGTCTGAGCTGGTCGCCTCCGTCGCCCCAAAAATGGGTGACCGGAGCTCTTGTCGTTTATGTTCAATTGTTTAAGTTCGGAAAATCCAAAACGATGTAGTTTATTTATGTATAGTCAGCAAGCCAATTTAAATGGCATGGGTGTGCAAAATTACCATAAAGCCATCCTAGTCAGCAATTTCATTGAAAATTTGACGGAAAGTTAGTGTTGGTCAAATTTACCCTAATTAAATGTTCATACGAGATCATATGTGCAGAAAAATAAGATGAGGGGTATATCTGAGTCGAATAGCTAAGTACGGGGGCAAATATATCATATTTCCCGTTGATAATATTATCATTAGTTTTTTAAGAATTTACCGACGGACAAGTCTGTCGATAAATTGTTCAAAATTTTTAAAAAAAATCTAAATTATTTAAAAAGCCACCTACAACCTGTTCAACTTCAAATACCAAAATACTAGCATTCAAATCCCAAAATACCAACATCCAAATACAACTTAATCAAACATTCATCAAAAACACGAAAAAACAAATGCAACATTCATCAAAATCTTAAACCAAGATAAAAACTACTTAAATTTTATTACAAGTCAAATAAAAACAAGTTTAATGACCACGATCGCCACCACCACTTCATGTCAAAGACTTTACCACTATATGGCTTAGCAACTAATTTCTTGAAAGCATTCTCTATCTAAATTTCTAAGAACCTAGGGCCTGAATATTTGTATTACAAAAAGAGTAGAAGTAGATAATATAATAGAAGAAAGAGAACAACAGAAAGAAACTTCAAAGCATATTTTAAAGAAAAATAAACCCAAAAATTCAGCCAAGACATGATAGTACAATACACATATATTATGAGACGAAGATATGAGATAGAGACTAGCATTTTGTAAAATGAAATATGCTAATTCATAGAGTAGTTGTTTTTGTTGGGTTTTGGGGTTACAAACGCAACGGAAGACTTAGAAATAACAAGCAAAACCCTAGCCCTATGATCCGTCTAACATGAAGAGATTAAAATATATGAAATAGATTTACATACCTTGTACCGATTTAGTTTGCTCAAAACCAGATCTTCAAAGCAAATCTCAAAACGAATCTCAAAACCGTTGATGAAGGTTTTGATCTTCTCCTTGTTCCAACTTGGTGATGAATCAACAATTGAAGTTCTCAAGCTTTTGGTGATAACGTAATCACCCTCTATCGGTAACATACACATGAACGGACCAAGAACACTTCTTGTTTGATTGATAGATGATCCCTGATTATTGAAACACCTTTCAATAATCAATGACTATTTGGTAGAATGAATCTATGGAATTTGATCTTTGATTCGTAATCAAAATCAACGAATTAGTGTTTCAAAAACTCTAATTTTCGTCACATTTTGTTAGGACAAAAGGGTTCTATTTATACTTGTTATAAATCCCTAACACTTAGGGAAAAGAGTCCTTTTTCCAAGCAAAAACGGGTTTCCAGCACCGCCAGGACGAGTCATCCTGTACGGGACGAGTCGTCCCCTGAAACCAACAACCTGATTCATTCGTCCCTTTGATGGGGAATAGTTGGGCCAAACTGGGCACGAGTCGTCCCCCTTGGGCACGAGTCATCCCCTGACCCCAAAATTCCACAATTAAGCCATTTTTAATCCGTTCTTTTGTGTGTGACCCTTTAGGAATTATATTTTATGTTGGTAGTGAGTTGAAACATCATCCTCACAAGAAATAAGTGACTTCTAGCAAATTATTATGTCCACCCAATTAAATATAACATCAAAGCTTGATTCCTTGATAGATCAATGTCACAATCCCTTTGTCAACGATGTCCAATTGAACATGAGTCATGGTCCATGTCAACTCACATGTTCAATGCTTTCTCGATTTCGAATATGTTGATAATCCAAATGCATTTGATCTCTATCAAATCACTTGAGTATGGTCATACATTTCATCAACACTATTCATCGAGGGGCCCAAGCAAACATCTCTCTTCATAAGAGGGACAAATCCCATCTTGACTTATCATTCTTCCCTACATGAATCCAATCATGCCAACATAGCCCTTATTGCTATCCTATTAAAGATAGTGTTAGACTACATCAAACACAATCTTCATCATGTGGAATACGATGATAATCTCAGGTACAAAGGATTCAATGACACGACTATCATGAGATTTAATCATGACAACAGACCATGTCATAAATCTCATAAGTAGGTCAAGTCCAGTACTTGTTCTCTAGCAAGTACCCATAAGTGTAATGTGCATCTCCATGCATATAATCATCTCCATGATTATCCGTTACCAACTTATACTAGTTGTTCACAACAACTAGGGACGCAGTTCAATATAATAAACATGTAAACATATAATGAACCAAATAAACTTTCTCTATAATAAATGATAAAGATGATACATAATGGTTTAAGTTAAACATAACTAAAGCCTAGGGCATTACACCAACAATCTCCCACTTGCACTAGGCTCCATCTATGTATCGAATACCCATGGACCTAACATGACCATCATGCTTCTGCCTGTGCGAGGTCTTTGTAAGTGAATCCCCAATGTTATCATCGGTTGATACTTCGCATATCTTAACGTCTTCTCATTCTTATGAATTCTATAAAAATGTCTAAGTATGTGTTTGGATCGCTGATGTGACCTTTGGTTCCATTGCTTGCACAAATGACACCACAATGGTCACAACAAAGTTCCATCGATTAGTGATACTTGAAACATTTCCAAAATACTAAATGAACTTTTGATCCAAATGGCCTCTTTTAGCTGCATCAGATGTCGCTAAAAATTTGGCCTTAGTTGTAAAATCGGCTACGATTTTCTGCTTGGAACTCTTCCAACAAAACCGCACCTCTAATAAGCATAAACACAAATCCTAATTGCGATTTTAAATTAACTTTAACGGTTTGGAAGCTAGCATCTATGTAACCCTTACAACAAGATTAACTTCCAACCTTTCAAATACCAAGAACGTATCCTTAGTTCTTCTTAATTACTTAAGGATCGTCTCAACTGCCATCCAATGGTTCTCAACAGAATCATATTGGTATTGACTCGTCATGCTCAAAGCATACGAGACGTCGGGTCTAGTACAAATCATGGCATTCATGACAGAATCAAATGCTAGAGCATATGGAACTTCATTCATTCCCTTTCGCTCACCACTTGTCATAAGACAATGAGTAATGCTAAGAGTAACACCATGACCCATTGACATGTTACTTTTCTTAGAATCTTCTAAGAACCTTATCAATGTGAGTACTTTGACTCAAACCAATTTATCATTTTAGATCTATCTCTATAGATCTTGATGCCAAGGATGTAAGCAGCTTCACCCATATCTTTCATTGAGAAAACTTTCCTTGACCAAGACTTGACAGTCTTAAGTGTCGAAACTTCGTTTTTCCAATGAGTAAGATATCATTGTAATAAAATAATAGAAATAATACTACGCTCCTACTGAATTTCATGCATACACAAGTTTCATCTTCGTACTTGATGAAGTCAACCTCTTTGACCGATTCATCAAAATGAAGATTCTAACTCCTCGAAGCTTGCTTTAACCCATCTTATGGATCTTTACAACATGCATACTTTATTAGAATTTCTTGGATCGACAAAACTTCGAGTTGTGTACCATACACATCCTTAAGAATCTTTCCATTTTAAGAAAGCCGTTTGACATCCATTTGTCATATCACATAGTCACAATATTTGATTATGGCAATTGAAATTTTAATGGACTTCGGCATTGTAACTGGCAAAAAGGTTTCATAATAGTCAATACTATGAATTTTTCTAAATCCCTTTGCTACAATCCTTAGCCATGAAAGTATACACCTGCCATCCATGTCGGTCTTGAAGACCTACTTGCACCCTTTAGTTTTTACACCTACAGGTAGCTCAATCAAGTTCCAAACTTGATCACCAGACATGGATTCCAATTCGAACTCTATGGTTCCTAACCATTTATCTGAATTAGGAGTGGACATCGTCTCAAGATAGGAAGTAGAATCGTCATTCTCAATGAGTTCCAATTTATTACTTTCCGATATGAGAAATCCATATTTCTCGAATTTGGATCGTAACTTATCCGATCTACGATGGACTTATGTAACTTGAACCGGTTCCACAACTCCTTGTGAATTTGGTTCCATCTCTACTCTTGGTTCAATGATATTTTCGAATTCTTAAATTTCTTCAAGACTAATTTTACCCCCACTAGATTATTTATTGAGAAACTATTTCTCAAGAAATGAACTATATAGAGAAACAAACACTTTGTTCTCAATGCGGTTGTAAAATTAATATCCAAAATTAACCTTGTCAAATTTGATGCTAACTTATCAGAGACAAGTCTCTTCACATAAGCTTTGCAACCCCAAATCTCCATGAAAGACAAACTTGGTTTTCTTCCATGCCGCATCTCATGTGGGGCTTTAGGAACCGATTTAGTAGGAACACAATTCAGTGTAACCGCATCATTTCTAATGCATATCTGTAACGATGTGTTGCCTTTTTCGCGGGAAAAATTCGATTTTCGCGTTTCTTTGAAAAACCAAATAAAACCGGAAAAAACGGAGTCGCCACGCCATTTTAATTTTGAAGGGCCAAAACTTTGAAAAAAGCCCGAGATCAGAGATTTAGGTTCGGAGGTCATGTTACGCGTCGGGAAGGACGTTAGTGTGCACCCGACGCGCCTCGTAAAAACGAGTCTTCCAAGCTGAAAATCATTTGTGTGTGTGTGTGTATGTGTTTTGGCCAAAATAAGTTGAAACTGGAAAAAGTAAAAATTGGGATGTCTTTTTAAGACTTTAAACTGATCCCATGATTTTTTGGAGAATTTTTGGTTTGAGATTTGGTACTCAAAAAAACCTTTTGAAGTTGAGAAGTCACTTCTGCCAGAAGGAAATGGCAGCAGACACCTGATTTTGAAATGGATTCAAGGGTCCTAAAACTTCATAATCTGGATGAACTCAGAGAATGAAAGTTTCTCTAGACTCCTTGAATAAACTTTGTGCGAAGGAATTTTCCATTTTGGAGAAGATTTGAGGGGTCAAAACCTTCTGGAAACCTCAGATATGAGATCTGGATTCCCAGAAGCTGATGAACTAGCCTCTGGAAGAAAAATTGAAAAGAGGAGTTTTACTCACCCAAAAAATAAGGTAAAAATATGTCTGGAAAGCTCTGGATGTTGGCTACAAAAAGTGTTTTGTAGTCAACACCAAATTCCAAGTTCATCTGTGTCCAAAAATTAAGACCATGGACTGAGGTCTGAGAAAATTGCTACTGGACAGTAACTTCTCAAGAAAGAAAATATGATTTTAAGGGGGGTTTTGCATCCATGCTTGTCCCCATTTCCCTAGGTTTTGGTTAGTGATCACTAGACATTTTAGTGGTGAATCAACTATACCAAACCATCCTTGGGGTACATTAGGACTAAGCATTTCATTTGCTTGGGGAGGGGGATTTTACCCTTTGAAATCAAGATTTAGTGCTTGAAAATGGTTTTTTAGGGTTTTGAAAGTGCATTTTTGCAAGTAAGAAAGAAAAGCTTTGAAAATAATGTTGATCTTTGTAGAAGATCATCCATGGAGATGGTCTTCCATGGTGATCTTCTTAGATCTAGAGAAAGAAGATGAAAGAACTACATTTTGTAGTTTGAAGATGCATGCATGGATGAGATTTAGGGTTAGGAAGAGGAGGGTTTACCAATCTTCCTTGTGTTCTTGAGTGTTTGGCTTGAGTGTATGAGTGTTTAGGGCTTTAATATGAGAGTGAGTGGATGAGTATGAGTTGGGAAAGATTGGAAAGAAAAAGGTGACAATTCTTGAGAATTCTCACTGTTTTCTCTCTATATTTCGCCAGAACTTCGTTGCTATTGTGTTCTTTTTTTTCATTTTTGTGACTGGAGGGCTCAATTTATAGCCCTCTGAAAATTACATACTTGTCCGCGCGGATAGGATCAGGCAGCGTGCACTGTTCATTAAATGCAGCTTCAGCTTTGGACAAGAAGAATAATCTTTTTCAAAATTCAAATTAGGCGGCAGCTTTTATGTTTCCGCATTGCTATATTTGGTTTTCTTCTTTTGTTTTTCTTTTGAGATTCTTTTTAAGGTTTAACCTTAAATAACAATGCCCATTTTACCCTCACTTTGTTAGGAAAGTTAGGATAGTTAGGAATGTTAGTAATTGTTATAACTTTCGTTAATTTTATAACGAAAATTCTAACAAGCTCAAATTGGAGCACTTACAGTAGCCCTCGCGACGGCGCTTTCGAAGGAAGCGGGGTCGTCGATAAGAGTAAGGCTCCATATTTGGCGGAGATGATCGAGTGATCGGGTGGTGAACCTAGCGATAGGCTACCTACGTATCCCGAATGGGAATCAAGCCGATGCGTAGTTCGGGTCTTTGACCCTCCGGAGATGATGGCGTTTAGGTGCCTCAAACCTGGTGAGCGAGTTCTGCGTCGTTTCGGAAAGAAACTTCTGCCGGGGATAAGAGATGACCATTTTGGTCGATGGGTATCCGCTCTGTGAGGAGATAGGAATGACCATTTTCGGTCGATGGGTATCCGCTGCCGGGATAGGAATGACCATTTTCGGTCTGCTGGGATGATTGCGATTTATCGCTTTCTAGTGATAGCGTCTTAGGTGCCTCAAACCTTGGAGATGGCGTTTAGGTGCCTCGAACCTTCGAGATGGCTTTTTCGGTGCCTCGAACCTTGGAGATGGCGTTTTAGGTGCCTCGAACCTTGGAGATGGCGTTTTAGGTGCCTCGAACCTTGAAGATGGCTTTTTAGGCGCCTCGGACCTTGATGATGATGGCTTTTTAGGCGCCTCGGACCTTAATGATGATGGCTTTTTAGGCGCCTCGGACCTTAATTTGAAATGGCCTTTCGGTGGACTTTGTCTGTTTGCCGAAGGAGAGGGTGACCGTTTTGGTCGAGGGGCCTGGACCTAATGATAGGCTACCTACGTATCCCTAGTGGGAATCAAGCCCTTTCGTAGTTCGAGTTCTACTCGAGATTTCGCTGCTTTTGGGATTCCGTTAACTTTTCTTTGGGATTTCGTTAGCCTTTACCGGGGAAAATCGACTGTATTCGTGCGGGAAATCGGTCTTACGCTTGACTCACGGGGTAGCTTTTGATGAAAGATACGGGATCTCGTTATCTTTCTCGGGGCCTTTTCGGTCTTACGCTTTATCACGGAAGATTTTTGATGAAAGATACGGGATCCGTTATCTTTCTCGGGGCCTACTCGGTCTTACGCTTTCACCGCTTAGGGTGTAATTTTGATGGAAGATACGAGATTACGTTATCTTTCTCGGGGCACTCGGCTCTACGTTTCTTTACTGCAGGGAAGATTTTTGATGAAAGATACGGGATCCGTTATCTTTCTCGGGACACTCGGTCTTACGTTTTGTGCCTAGGGGTGATTTTGATGAAAGATACGGGATCTCGTTATCTTTCTCGGGGCACTCGGTCTTACGTTTCTTTACTTAGGGGTAATTTTGATGAAAGATACGGGATCTCGTTATCTTTCTCAGGGCACTCGGCTTCACTACGTTTGTACTGCCGGGGTAATTTTGATGAAAGATACGGGATCTCGTTATCTTTCTCTGGGACACTTCAGTCTTACGTTTGACTGCCGGGGTGATTTTGATGAAAGATACGGGATCTCGTTATCTTTCTCGGCACTCGGTCTTACGTTTGCACTTGGGGTAATTTTGATGAAAGATACGGGATCTCGCCGTTATCTTTCTCGTGGCACTCGGTCTTACGTTTGGCTATAGGGGTAATTTTGATGAAAGATACGGGATCTCGTTATCTTTCTCGGGGCACTCGGTCTTACGTTTGACTAGGGGTGATTTTGATGAAAGATACGGGATCTCGTTATCTTTCTCGGGGCACTCGATGCTTACGTTTCACTGCTTAGGGGTAATTTTGATGAAAGATACGGGATCTCGTTATCTTTCTCAGGCACTCAGTCTTACGTTTGACTGCAGGGGTAATTTTGATGAAAGATACGGGATCTCGTTATCTTTCTCGGGGCACTCGGTCTTACGGTTTACTGCCGGGTGTAATTTTGATGGAAGATACGAGATTTCGTTATCTTTCTCGGGGCACTCGGTCTTACGTTTCGACTGCGGGGCAATTTTGATGAAAGATACGGGATCTCGTTATCTTTCTCTGGGGAGCACTCGGTCTTACGTTTGACTAAGGGGGTAATTTTGATGAAAGATACGGGATCTCGTTATCTTTCTCGGGGCACTCGGTCTTACGTTTATTGCGGGGTGATTTTGATGAAAGATACGGGATCTCGTTATCTTTCTCGGGCACTCGGTCTTACGTTTTTCTTTGCTGGTAATTTTGATGAAAGATACGGGATCTCGTTATCTTTCTCGGGGCACTCGATCTTACGCTTCGATCACCTGGGTAATTTTGATGAAAGATACGGGATCTCGTTATCTTTCTCGGGGCACTCGGTCTTACGTTTGATTCTTAGGGGGTAATTTTGATGAAAGATACGGGATCTCGTTATCTTTCTCGGGGCACTTCGGCCTTACGTTTGACTGCCGGGGTGATTTTGATGAAAGATACGGGATCTCGTTATCTTTCTCGGGGCACTTGGTCTTACGTTTGACCGTAGGGGTGATTTTGATGAAAGATACGGGATCTCGTTATCTTTCTCGGGCACACTCGGTCTTACGTTTCTTAACTTGCCGGGTAATTTTGATGAAAGATACGGGATCTTCGTTATCTTTCTGGGGCACTCGGTCTTACGTTTGACTAGCTGGGTAATTTTGATGAAAGATACGGGATCTCGTTATCTTTCTCCTGGCACGGTCTTACGTTTCCTTCACCGGGGTAATTTTGATGAAAGATACGGATCTCGTTATCTTTCTCGAGGGCCTTCGGCCTCTTTACGTTTGACTAGCCGGGTGATTTTGATGAAAGATACGGGATCTCGTTATCTTTCTCGGGGCACTCGGTCTTACGTTTCACCGCTGGGGTAATTTTGATGAAAGATACGGGATCTCGTTATCTTTCTCAAGGCACTCGGTCTTACGTTTGACTAGCGGGGTAATTTTGATGAAAGATACGGGATCTCGTTATCTTTCTCGGGCACTCGGTCTTACGTTTTGACCTCTGGGTATTTTGATGAAAGATACGGGATCTCGTTATCTTTCTCGGGGCACTCGGTCTTACGTTTGACTGCGGGTGATTTTGATGAAAGATACTGATCTCGTTATCTTTCTCGGGCACTCGGTCTTACGTTTGTGCCGGGTAATTTTGATGAAAGATACGGGATCTCGTTATCTTTCTCAAGGGCACTCGGTCTTACGTTTGACTGCTTAGGGGTGATTTTGATGAAAGATACTGGATCTCTCGTTATCTTTCTGGGCACTCGGCTTACGTTTGACTGCAGGGGGTGATTTTGATGAAAGATACGGGATCTCGTTATCTTTCTCGGGGCACTCGATCTTACGTTTCTACTTAGGGGTAATTTTCTTGACAAAGGGCCGACTTTGGTTAACTTTGGTTAACTTTGTCAAGTTGGGGGCCCGAATTGCGCAGTCACTTGAAATTTTAAGGGGCAAAAGGGTCATTTTGACCCTTGCAATCCTATCCGCGCGGATAGGGATGGAAAGTCAGGGGTATTAATTAGGGCCAACGCCCTTCTTCTTCCTCAGTCCAATTTTTTGAAACTGTCGAGAGCAGAGAGAGAAAGACGAGGAGAACAGCCATTTTTGGCCCTAGAAGCTTCGAAATTCGTCCGATTTCTTCGATTTTTTGAGCAATGGAACACGGGGAAGGCGCTTTTCAAGGCCAAGGACGTGGTCCCATAGCGGAGAGGCGATTGGAGCTCGTCCGGATGAGGAGGCATTACAATCTTTCGCAATCGGTTGCGGAGGAGCATTACCCCGATGCTTGGCAACATTGGGCTTCGGATCCGCATCTCCGAACGGTATATTTCGAATCCTCTTGATCCTCTTGTCGATTTCTTGTTTGAAATTTTTGGGTGATTTTTGAATATTTTTTTTTTGAATATTGAATATTGATATTGATGATATGCAATGTTGCAATGAATTTGTGAGTGTCCCAAAAATGTGCATTTTGCTTGGGAAAAGAATTGGCATTTTCGCCACATTTTTTTTTTAATTCGAAAATTTCATGTGAAAATTCGAAGAATTGTGATTTTTTTTTTTTGGAATTGAATATTGCATGTTCTTGATGATGATTTTTTTTTTTTTGAAATTGAATTTTGATATTGATGAATGATGATGCAATGCATGCATTTTGTTTGGAAAGAATGGGCATTTTGCCAATATGAGATGTATGTTTAGATTTATTTTTTTTGAAAAGTGGGACGGAGTTTTTACTTCCGTTGCATGTAAGATGGATGATATGCATATATGCATTTTTTTTTTGAAAATGGGACGGAGTTTTTACTTCCGTAGGAATGCATCCTTTTTTTTTTTTGATGAATGCATTGGGACTTGCAAATTGTTTTCTCTCATGCGAGAAAAATGGGGCTATGCTCATTGTATGCTGTTATGCTGTCGAATTTTTTTTTATGTAAATGCAAATGCAATCTTTTGACATTTTCTCTCTTTTTTTTTTTTTTTACAGGCGGAAACCGCTTTTGTGACGGAGCAACTGAACAAGATGAAGACTCGAGGATCGGTGGAGTCTCGTGATTAGACTTGTGGGACGGCTTCCGAATGCGGGCCGAGGGAGCTTTGCCGAGTCCGAGACAGACGTTGTCGAGACGGGGCTCGGGAGTTTGTCGAGTGCTTGAGGGGACCGGTCAAGTTCCCTAAGTGCAAGGGCTTGATGTTTGCTCTGGCGCAGACTGGTGGGACGCGACCCACACCTTCCACTTCTTCGGGGCGAGGCGACCGTTACGCCTTCGACTATGCTTTGCGATCACGGTCCTCGTCCTTCAATGGACGCAGCATTGAGTGGAGAGATGGCTACAGCCGATGCCGATCCGCAGGCTCTTCTTGGATTTTCCCTATTCCCAAAAAGGGGATGGGGATGGAGTATGCCGTGGTCTTCGGCAAGATCGTGGAGACCATCGCGAGTTACGAGGGCCGGGAGGATAGGTTTAGCGCCGAGCGCATTGCTAGGTCCTTCCTCCGTGGTTTACCTTTTCGAGCACGCTCTTTGGGCATGCCGAGGGGACGGCAGTCTTTGCCTTGCCGAGGTCCTTGGAGGACATGGAGACGGTTGGAGATATTTCTGGGGGAGGCCGGGCCTGGCCGAGCCGTACTTCGCTCTTGATAGATACACTTTCGGAAGGTCTGTGGGCTCCTCATCTGTACCGCTTCGAGTTTGCTCTCGGAGGTATAAGCTCTCTTTTTGCTTTCCCTCTTTCCTTTGAGCACGCACTTTTATTTGCACCGGATTGATTGGATTTTTACCTTTCGCGGTATGGGCGTTGGAGTTTTTCCACGTCACGGTGTGGAGGCAGAGGCGCTGAGGCGTACGTCGGGCGTATCCGGCCATGCGAGTCTTGGTCCCAAGCATGCCCGGAGAAGATAAGCTCCGTGGCGTACGTACTCTCGGGTACGCGGATTGCCTTCCTTTGACGGAGGCCGAGACGGATGAGGGGATGATATTCTTCCCCGGGATCGCTTTTGAGGTAGCGCAGCCGAAGGGCGCCGAGATCCGGACAAGGCTGCCGGAGGATTTTGAGGGGCCCGACTTGCGACGCCTACTATCCGGAGAGAGGGTGACGCGCGCCGCATGGCGTGAACTTCGCCTTTGAGGACACCGGTGGAGCCTCCGCTGATATGATGCATCCGAGCGATCGGTCCGTGACCTGGGATGATTACGAGCGAGTCCACTTCTCGGACTTCGTGGCGATCGAGCCATATGCGACGTTCGTCTTGAGGAGGCCGAGGATGCCTCGAGTTTAGAGAGGGGAGGGGCTTGGGATCCCGCGGTACCCTCGGACGGATTTTTCCTTACATCCGTGATGGGGTCCGATTGAGGGTGCGAGATCCCTCAGCCCGAGCGGCTTCCACGAGCTTTCCGGCCTCGTCCGGGTATGAAGGTATGGCTTCACCTTTTCCCCTTCTTTTCTTTCTTTTGTTTCATCATCTCTAGCATCACTTCTTTTTTTTTGACGCTTTTGCTTTTGTGCAGTTTTCGGAGGTGGTCGTCGAGACACTGACGAAGCAAGTGATCGGAGCCAAGAGGTTCATACGGAGGATGGTTTCTTGCGGGCGCCTCAGGCTAGGCGAGGAGACCACGGCCGGCACCTGTCCGACGGGAGGCTTCTCCTATTCCCTCGGAGACTTCTTCCGAGACCCCTCTTTCTCCTCTCATTGATCACCGCGCGGCACTGCCTTCGGATCACGTCATTCTTGGGGATCCGCACGGGCAGGGACACGTCTGGCGGCATGGTGGGTCGTCTCCGTATGTTCAGGAGTCGGACGCCTTCACCTTCGGATTCGATTTCTTCAGTGGATCCGGGTTTACCCTATCGGAGTGTGTGCCGGTTGGTCCCGACGAGCCTCTTTCTTGAGGACGATTCCCGCCTTGTTTTTTTTTTTGCAAGGGTGTTTGGTATATGGACTGGTTTGGGGAGGGTTTTCGCACAAGTTTCGAGCAGCCGGGACGGAATATTCCCTTTTTGGTGTAGCAAGCTTGACTGTTGCAGATTTTTCGATGGGGAGCAAACGTATCCGCGCGGATGGGGACAGATTCGACACTGTCCTTTGATTTTGCTTTAAATCTGGCTTTGCTTTATTTCAAATTCAAAGATCTTCTTCAACCTCCAGCCCAAACAGCCATTTTCGGGAGGAAGAGAGAAAAAACCATGGAAAGCCTTAGAAAAGCTCCCTCAAAATTGTCCCAAGAGTCCCAAATGTCATTTTTCAACAAGTTCAAGGATTGGTCCCGGAAATTATGCATGAGAGAAGGTCTTTTCTTTGAAGAACGGTACAAGGTACGATGCTTGTGGTCTCTCAAAGAATTGGTTCCGGATTATGACCTCTTAAGGGCTTCTTCTTCGTTTTGGGATACTAGAAGGCATGTCTTTTGCCTTTCCTTCAACGAGATTGTTCCGACTTGTGGAAGAATTTCGGGCCTTGCTTGGAGGTCCGGAGGTGGAGGAGATAGCAATTCCTTTGTCCGGAGGAGCTTCTTTTGTTGACAAGTTGTGCAACCTTCTTCATCTTTCCTGAGGAAGCACGAGGCATGATCCGCGGTCCCGACCATTTTGATATTTCCGGTCTTCCCCGACACATTTAGGGGCTTAGGCTTGGTGGATGACGCCTATTGGGATGCCTTTGCACTTTGCATGTTCGGCACTTTGTTCATGGTCTATTCCTTTGGGATCTGCCATCGGTCTCTTTGGATGTTGTTGTTCATTGTCGCACAGGCGTAGATGTCGTTCCTTTGATTCTTGGGGAGACTTTTCATGCTCTCGACGATTAGCTACCGGACGGGCGGTACATGCACGGGGGCAGCCCGTTTCTCTTGACCCCGTGGCTGATGGAGCGTTTGGGGTTCTTCGGGAAACCTCTGATATGATCGGGCCTTGGACTTTTGCCAGGAGAGGTGTCGATGTAGATTTTGATGATCGGGGCTCGCTGGGAGCGTTGGATGGCGGGTCGCCAGACCGAAGATATCAGATGGTTGGTGCCTCATTGGCGGGTGGAGACTCGCGAGTGCTTCAGACGGGTCCCATGTGGTTATGCTTCCTGGCTTTCTCGGTCGATTCAGTTTCTACATTCCGGCTCGGGTCCTTAGGCGGTTTGGCTTGGAGCAGGTTCCTTTGGAGGGCTTTGATGATGTAGCCACACCGGGGTGGTGGCTCCTGTTTCCATGGATGATCCCTCGGTGTTTCCATTTCTTTCCCGAGTATGGAGGTACGATGCCTTTCCTCCTCGGGTCATTCTCAGGCGTCCGAGACCGGTGTTCCCGACCACTTGGTACCCGGATTGGTACGAGGGGCATCCGGGAGAGACTCGGGTGGCTATTTTGAGACGGCGTGAGGCCATTGTAGGTGCGGAGGACCGGACCGCTTCGAGAGGAGGAGGGCCGAGGCGAGGGCCAATCCTCATGACAGAGCGGAGACGCTGCGGCGATTATGAGGCTTACGTCAAGAGACGGGAGAGGAGGGCTCCTATGTTACCAGCCAGGTTACAGGAGATGAGGGATGACGCTAGGGCTACTAAGGCCACGACGGAGGCGGTTTGATAGACCTGTTCCTATACGAGCTTGGTAGGAGGAATGCGACATTTTCCGGTTCGGAAGAGAAAGACTCGGAGGGGAAGAAGAAAGGAGAGGCCGATGAGTGGCTTGGAGTGACTACGAGGTTTCCAAGTATCCCTTTCTTGCCATGAGACACATTAGTTTGATTATGTATCTTAGTTTTCCTTTAGCGAGGTTGCCGGTTGTAGGAATGAATCGGGCTTAGACTCATCAAAGAGCTTTTAACTTGTAATGAATATTTGAATTGCTTTAGAGTTTTTCGAGACGCTTTCATGGTCGATCAATTGTATTGATGCCAAAGTATGGCTTTTATTTGTGCTTTAGACCGAACCGTTTCATTGCCCTACGTTCCCCTCATTTTGAGGAGCTCGGGTCTTCGTAGTTCAAGCGGTGAACTCTTTTTTTTTTTTTTTTTTTTTTTTTTTTTTGGTGCAACCCCGTTTTTACCTAGGCCGCCCTTTTCGGGTTTCTAACCTAGTTGGGTATTACTCTTTTAGCACTCTTTTTTTTTTTTTGTTTTGTTTTTGTTTTTTTTTTTTTGGTGCAACCACAGAATTGTTTTTTACCTAGACCGCCCTTCACTCGGGTTTCTAACCTAAGTTTGGGTATTACTCTTTTAGCACTCTTTTTTTGTTTTTTGGTTTTTTGTTTTTTTTTTGTTTTTTGTTTTTTTTACGCGTAGTTTTTTTGCTTTTTACGCGTAGTATCAGCTTGTCACCATTCCTTTGGGTGTACAAAGGGATTCCCGTCGAGGTCGCATAGTTGCATACAGGCGCCTCACAGGAGAAGATCTTACGGACAGACATAGGCCCGACCTCATACGGGCTCCCATTTGCGAGAGGGTTGATACGGGATGAGGGCTTTTCTTTTAGAAGCGAGATGCGCCTTCTTCGGATCTCCCGATGCTTTACTTTCTTGTCGAAGGCTCTAGCCCATTCTTCCTTAGCTTAGAGCCGGATGTGTGTTCCATGGCCTTCGAGTCGAGCGATTCCGTCCGGTAGGAGCCAATTCGTCGTAGCGACTGCAGGAGCCATTCAGACCTGTTTCGTTGATACGGCTTTCCGGCGGTATACGGAGCGAGGTATTTCCGGCTCAATTGGGAGTACGGCTTCCACATTCCGTATGTGAGGAGCAAACGGTGATTTCCCCGGTTGCCGTTCGCGCGTGTTACATGCCAGCCCCGAGTGCCGGAGTGTAACTTCTCTCGGGCCAATCTCTGCACTTAATCTGGCCATTTTCCGGATGATATTTTCCGAGTCTTGTTTCTTTGCTTCGACGGCTCCGTTGGTTTGGGGACACTGTAGGGTATTGATGACTTGTGACAGGGTTATTCGGAATTTTGCCCGACAACACATCACATTCCCGCTTGAAGTGGGATCCATTATCTACGGAAATGATTTCGGCGGCAAATGACCGATCATCTAGCACATGATGTTTTCTTTGATGAAGAGGGCAGCTTTCTTTGAATTGAGGATTTTGTAGGAGTTTTACGGGCGAGCATCCTTTCCACTGTCCTTTGAAGAAATAACCCAATCTGCGTCTCTTTAGGCTCACTTCATGCGATTCCCAAATTCCCACACTCGTCAAAATCTCTTGGCGGCTTGGGCTCAGATTTTCCTCTTCGGACAACTATTGACTTAACCCCAGATTTTTTTTTGTTGTTGATTTGATTTTTTTTGTTTAATGTGTACTGCTTCTTTATCTAATGAATTATTATTAAAAAAAAAAAAAAATTTTATTAATTAATTCATCATTAGTTAAGAAGTGGCAATCAAAGGGATACTCAGAAAGGTTCGTCATTTCATTTTGGCAGAAACGAAAGGGAATACGATTGCTTGCTACAAACTCGTAGTCTTTAGGCGTCAAAGGCCATCGGACGACCCTAGAGACTCGATCTTAACGAGAGAGGGCTGGGAGGGACTTGTCCCTAGATTCGGACCACAAAAAAGGGTGACAGGGGACCAATCCGAGCTTGGTGATCATTTCTCTCCTTGGTCGCGAGACGGGCCTGAGAGAGTTTTCCCAATTCTTCAGCGGCATCGTTGTTGTAATTGGCCTCTATGACTCCCGGGAGGCTGTGCTGTTTTTGTTCTCCTTTCTCAATTGCCGCTATCATCTCTTGGGCGAGCCGAGATCAATCCGGAATTACTGGCACTGGACTTCTTCTTCGGAAACAATTGCTGCATAACCGGACCCATCCCAACCATCGAGGGAAATTCCGTGGCCTTAGCTTTTGGCGCTTTGTCACAGGTTCGAATTCGGGTTTCGGGTCTCCACGGGTAGTAGGAATAGTGGTTGTGAGCTTCTCGAAGCTGTTCCACCGGAGTCGAGCACGCCTACGAGGAAGGTATACTCACTCTTGCGTGGTAGTGTTGTAGCCGCGGGTATCTTGGGTAAGGTCCGGGGAACACATTCTGGATAGGGTTAGCCTTGGTTCCTCCCAGAACTTGTTGAGGCTATCCTGTAGCTTTAGCCATCTGCCGTAGGAGTGGGCTCTGTGATGTTTCTGGTTGTGTGTGGGACCCTTTTACAAAGTAGTCACGTAGGCCAAGTCAGGAGTGAAGGGGGGAGAGATTTGGGATTAGTCGGCCAGGGACCTTTCTTGTGGCGGCTTCAAATCTTTTCCCTTTGCGGTGTCCAGTTTGAGGAGGCCTCATATCCCGGGTAGTGGCGATGTAATACGCCCTTTCACTTCGATGAGTTTGAAAGTTCCTTGTTGGCGCTTCCCAGAACCGAGGCCGAGGTAGATGGCTCATTTTCTCATCATTTTCAAGACCGGTGGGATTTTATCCCAGTGTGCGTCGAGATCTATGTTGCACACTTGGGCCTTGCAGGAGGCTCGGCAGAGTGAAGCCCGTTAGCATGTGACCTTCCTCGTCATGTTTGATTTCCCAGAGAATAGGTATTCCACCCGTATACATTGCCCTCTAAAGTGACTAAATCCCCCGTAAATGGTCGTCGAGATCCCCATTCGAGGCAATTTCACACACGGTGGAGGCTTGAGGCGACCCCTTTGACTTGGGTGCGGCCAAGGTCTTCCCGACGGGGGCATTAGAAAGTGATCGGGATGTCGATAACTGGAATTCCACCGAGTATCAATTACTGTCCAGAAGCCCGGAGAGAGTCCCTAAAAGTAGCAACTTTCAGGAGGCGCTCGGGATGTTGAGTCGTAAGCTTTATTTGTGAGAGAAGAAGGCTTCAAAGTCTACGTAGTACTTGATATCAAGCGAAGCTCATGATCTTTGCTTTGGAAGAATGTTCATTCCGGACCCATTATCAACCGGGACCCGAGGAGGGCGTCGTTCATCCAGTTTGGACTGTGATGAAGAGAGGCTCATTCATGATCGGCCCCAAATTGAGGGGAGGTCGAGATCTGTAGAAAGTGATTATGTTCCCGTAGTGGATGTTTCCAATTCCGGTGTACCACATCATCGGGAGTAGCATCAGTAGGCACGAGTGCGAACGGGGCTTTCTTCCGGCTTCGACTTATGGAGGATAAGGCAGAAGTGAGTAGAGACCGAGAGGAAATGTTGGCTGTGTTTGTAGTTGGCCCAGGTGAGCACGGGATCCTCTTTTTCGAGTGCAGGGACTTTCAAGCTGTCTTAGCGTAGGGCGGCGATCTTCTTTTGGTGCTTGGTCATTGGCCTTCTTATACGCTTTAGGATTCCCTTGGAAAATTTGCCCGGATCGGAATTGTCAACGGTTAACTTCCTCCCTCGGTTGTTTCTTGGCTGGATTTCTTGAGAAAGTGCCGGGTCCGGGTCGTCGGGGAGCCACTTTTTGGCTATTGGCCGTTGGTTGCAGCGCGAGCACAGCAGTGCGGTGCGAGGCTGAGCTTGGTGTGCGGCTTCTTCTGGGCGGCCCTTATAGCACTTCCCAGTCGCGAGCTTTTGGGTTTGGGGTTGTGTTGTTGCCCACTTGGATGGCCCAGCAGTAGGGCGTCCCTCCGATTCACTCTCGTAGTAGGCCTTTGCTCATTAGTTATCATGCAGCACGAGTCGCTATTGGCGGGACTCGGCGGCTTTTCCCGATCTTCATCCCAGGTATAGTGCGACCATTCGGCTCCCTTACCGCCAATACTTTCGAGGTTGGAGATGATTATAGCGTTACGTGTGGGAGGCGCGCATGCGGAGTATCATGCCGAGTTTCTAGGACTTCTCGATAAGTGAGGTCCATACATTCGGGGAAGGTGACCTCTTCTTGGGTATAACCACGACAAGGAGTGTTACTTTGTTGCAGGGTGGATTTGATCTAACCATGGTTATTTTATCATTTGGGCGGATGGGAATTTAACATTTTCCTCCTTTCAGTCGGATCTTCGACTATCGGCTGGATCGAACACTGAAAACCCCTTTCCCCAAAGCATGGTAGCGGTGTTGAATTCTAAGACATCCACGTGCTCGGATCAGAGTGAGAACTTCTTATGGCCCCTTCATGTCCTCGGTCTCGTATTCGTCTTCAGAAGTTTCTTCGTCGTAAACTGGCTGTGATAACCGGCCATTGTGCACGGCTCCCGTGGGCTCATTTGGCATGATTGTTCAGTTGTTTCCGGATCGGGGGGTCTCGGTTGACTCTTCACTCTCGTCATCATCATCGTCATTGCGTCGTCGAATCTTCTTCCCATACTACCGGGATTTCGGGTGAGAGGAGGGACGGTCATTAATCTGTTAGGGGAAGAGGGGTGCGTGCGGCCGCGAGAGATTGTCATATGCTCCCATTCCGACAGTGATGGTAGCTGCGATTCTGGCTTCTCCTCTCCCCGAAATTGCGGGAAGGAGTGAGAGGGGGTGGCACGTATTTGACACCGGGTAGGATATAGAAGAGAATCCTCACTCTTCCGATTCTTAGCTGCATTCTCGGGATCATATTCGGAGCTCTCCCTAGAGCCAATTTGCGAGAGATGTCTTAAGCTCACGGATGCTCTTCGGCCTCTTTCTTTGATAAGCCCAGTCTGAGTGCCACGCCTTAGGAAAACTTTCTTGCTCAATCTTTCTTGAATTTGATTTCTAACCATCTTGTATAAATAGTTCTTTCATGTTACGAGCGGAACGGCCCCGGTTCTTCGGTATCGGCCTTCCACCCGCTTCCTGCCCGATAAATAGCTGGGCCTCGTATTCTTGCTAGGAGTCTACGACATGAGACCAAGATGGGTTGATTCGTTTCCAATATCCTCAGGATGAGGGGGAATCCAGGAGTCGGGATCCTCGACGAGGGTTGGCCCACGGGTATTTGGGGACCTTCGCCAGCATCTTCTGGGTGTGATAATGAAGATTATAAGCATTGATCATATTCACACGATTATGGTTCCGTGGCGGCGTGATTTTTGGCTTGTGTTAGGCCGCTTGGGGCCTTCCAACTTTCCTTGCTCTATTAGCCCTGAATTGCCTTTTCGGAGTAAGCGGTACATCGGTCGGATGTCAGTGAGCTTGATGAAAGGCCACAATACTTTGCTAGTATCTCACGGGAGCATTCGGGTTTACGGGTTGGGAAATTCTCCAAAGGCCGCGGCAAGCCTTCTTTCATGAGTCCCTAAAGAGATGTCATTCGGGGCATTCCAAAGTTTCGAGATTTATGACCCGCGGCACAGGCTCGGCCGGTTTCACAGGAGCAAAAGGAGTCGTGTTATTACATTCTTTGTCCCGCATAGTTAATCGTCTCTTTGCCTTTGGCGGGAGCGAGGGCGGTGTTTGCGGGGAGGAGCCCGATATACGCCCAGGCGGAGTGCGGCGGCCAGGTTGCGGGGTGTAGAGCCTTTTCAAACTTATTGCTGAGAGTTAACCAGTGGCCATGGGGCAAGTGCGAGTATGGGAAGTGGCGAGGAGGCTCTCGAGATGTGGTTTCAAGGCATGGTGGAAGATGTCCAGTTGTTCCCTCTTCGGAAGGAGGGATGGCCATTTCACGAGTTTCGAGATTGCAGAAGCAGCTTGCTAAAGTCCCAAACATTCCTCATCGGGATGACTGCCCGGCTTGTTGTTTGTAGGTCAACCCTATTTGTTTCCACATTCCAAGTTGGCCTTATATTTTTACGCTGAAAGGCATTGGTAATTTGGTCCCATGTGGCCACGACGGGTTTCAAACGGAAGAACCACACTTTAAAAATGGCTGGACTTCAAGGATAAAGCTGAAATAGTCGGCCATTTCTTTGATTGGTACATCCTTTGGCTTTCATCGCCAAGGTATATGTGTCCAAATGGGTTTTGGGACATGCGGTCCCATCAAAGAGATCCAGATTTGGCATCACGAATTTGTGGGGGAGGGAACAATGGAGTCAGGGTGCAGCCCAGGCCGGAAGGCGGGACTTCTTGGCGGTCGGTTCGGCGATACGCGCTTTCATTTCCCTTATGTTGTTCCATGAACCGGGCGGATGAGGGTCTTGTGGCGGGACCATGGCATTCAAGCTAAGTCGGTGAGCTAGAGAGGAGCTACCACTGCAGAGCGGGCGAATTTGGTGGAGAGAGCGGCCGGTCCGGGGACGTAGGTGAAAACTTTGTCCTGGGAGCCGAGTTACCACAGGGGAGCATGAGTAGGAGCTTTGAGCAAAAGGGTAGAACCTTTGCTGACTTCTTTGTGGATTTTCAACCCGGCAAAGTAGGTGGGGCAGCCCCGATGTAGGCCACGGATAACTTGGATTTC